>VYXD01016581.1:49250-103692 GCA_013397195.1 Hylia prasina | reverse complement strand
GAGCCATACCAGGCTGTGAGGAGCTGAGCCATGTTGAGGACATGGTTGAGGAGGGAGAAGAAGCAGGAGATGTCAGCGTGCTGGTTTTGGCTGTGGTGGGTGCAGAGGACTCTGTTACAGGAGACTCCTTTGCAGCACTGGTTGTTGGGGAAGAGAGCTTCAGGGTTGTAGGTGTAGGCCTGGGGCTGTAGGTGTAGGTGCTTGGAGCTGGTGTGGAGGAGACAGGAGAAGTGGTGGCAGTGGATGGCAGCCTGGTGCTGAGCGGGCTGCTGGGGACAGGTGGAGAGCTGGGATGTGGAGATGTTGTTTCCAGAGGCACTTCTGTGGAGACAGAGGTCTTGGAGGTGCTGCTGATGGAGGAGGCAGTGGCCGTGGTCTTCTCTGTGGTCAGCTGCGGCCCAAAGTGTGGCACAGTAGACTGTTCCTGGGTGAAGGCTGTCAGGAGGAAAGCACAGGTCAGTTGTATGTTGCTGGCTTATGGGAGGTTGGTTGATATTGTCTCTTCTGTT
This sequence comes from Hylia prasina, assembly GCA_013397195.1. Classification (NCBI taxonomy): domain Eukaryota; kingdom Metazoa; phylum Chordata; class Aves; order Passeriformes; family Sylviidae; genus Hylia; species Hylia prasina. The sequence continues at coordinate 103,183 of VYXD01016581.1, read as the reverse complement.
TTGGAAGTTTTGTGCTCTGCTATGGGCCAGGATGTGTGGCCTAGTTCCCACTAAATGTGGCTGGGTTTGTGTTGTGGTTTTTTTTTTTTTTTTTTTTTTTTTTCAATTAATAAAGGTGTCCATTTTCCTAAATATGTTCTATCCTGTCCTGCTTCTCTTTCATAAGTGGTTGCTGTTGACCATTTTGAAGATTGACCCCTAGCAATTTATCTCATGTCCTTCTTCCCATAACAGTTGAGTGGGGAAGAGGTATCACTGGTAGTTTATAATTGGCTTGCTGCAGATTCCTCAGGGAGGGATCCATGGGAGGGCAGTGGCTACTGAAGGAATATGGATGCATTGGCTGGGGATGAGTCTTATCTCTTCCATGACCAGAGCACTCACCTGTTACTACTTTAGTAGTTGGTGTCTTAGCTCTGGTTGGCTCCCTTGCTACAAAGAAAGGGATGAGAGAAAAGAATGTTTGAGTCTTGGGAAGGATTCTAGGCAAAGCATGTTGTGGCATCTCCCCAAAGGAGGATCAACACTAAGACAACTCTGGCACATGGGTCTAAGCAAAAGAACTTTAGCCTGGAGTTGAGTGTACACTTTCTTGCCCACCCTCCACTGGTGAGTCTTGCACTTGGGGTCAACATTGGTCCATGAGGTCATATTTGTTGAACTGCACTTTGCCTGGGTGTGCCTGGCCCTAGGCATCCTTTGGCAGGAGATGATGCCTTGGGTTATGCCTCTCACTCAAACCTGTCCTGAACTGTAAATTGGAGATGTGTTTCCAGTTTCCCTGCCTTTTGTTCATCCCTGCCCCACTGTGCATTGTCAGGGCAGCGCTGTAAAAAGAGGGAGGTATTTTGGCTTGTGTCTGATTGGTGGCTGTAGGGCAGGAACTCATGGATGTCTGAACACTCATAGAGGCCTGTGCCCCAGAGCCTAAGCCCTGAAGCAGGGAGGAGGATACAGTCAGGGTTACGTGTGGATCAGGCCCAGGACCTGCTGGTGTCCCCTGGCAATTGCAGGGGGAATTGAGAATGAATACCAAAACTGAGGCCTTTGTGGCATGTGCTGCTTAGGAGAGAAGGGTGGCAGCTGGAAGAAGCAGGCAGAGCAGCAGGAAGGAGCCTTACCAGGGTATGATGTTCCCGGCTGGGTTGAGGAGAGGGAAGAAGCAGATGAGGCTGAGGTGACAGGGAAAGAGCTTGGAAATGTCCTTGTCAGTGGAACTTCTGGGCTGGTGGCAGGGCTGGTCTCTCTTGGGACAGAGGTGCTGCTGGTGGATGTGGCAGGGGTGGGCTGTGTCTGTGTGATGAGGTGCTGCACAGGTTGTGTCAACGTTGTTCTTATGTGGGTGACAACTAGGGAGAGAAAAGCACAAGTCGATTGAGGGCGAGTCTGAAGGGTGCCTCTGACAATTTGACACTCCCTGCCTTTTTCTGAAGTTCCTGGGGGAAGGACAGCCTCATTGGATGCACATATTTCCCCTCCCAGGTATTCCAAACTGGGCAAGATCATCATCTGGAAGAGCTGGGGTAAGTGAAGCAGTCTTAGGCCAAGGGCATCTCTCTAGTCCCTTTTACTCACCTTCTGGGTAGTGCAGAGTGGTTGCTTCAGTTCCCTCACTCTCTGTGATGAAAGAATGTATATTAGTAATGGTTGGGAGCTGGTAAGGGTCCTAGAGGATGCTGTAATTGCTTGCACAAGAAGACCCAGATATATGTACCCCAACAGTACTCTGTGGGAGAGACCTGGATTTGGGAAAGAGTGTACAGCTGCCCTCCCACTACAGTAGGCTTCCCACCACACACTGTCCCAGCCTGTCAATTGCTAATGTAGTCATTCATGTTGCCATGCAGCCTCAGAGGAGACTGTCCTTGTTTGTATATTGAGTGTCAGACATTCAAAAAGGTTAATATTTTTGGGGTGAGTATTTCTAACAGTGGGTAGGGGGAATATATATCCTGTGGTCGATGAGTTTTAAAGAACTTGCTTTGAAGTGTAGACAGGTTTTGTCTAAATTTGGAGGAAGTGCTGGAAGAGAAATGTTAGCTTTAACATCATATTTGGATGTCAGATGCTTGCTCTGTTAGCAAGACAGATTTCCATTTTAATCACCCTTCTTATCCATGTCCTTTCCTTTCTATTTGCAACATTAAGACCACTAGTAAGAATGCTTGGGGTTTTTTTACAAGGAGCATATTGACACATATGTTGTGAGTGATGGCTTCACCCGACAGATATAAGAAAGTGCTGTTTACCTGCTGTTGTTAGTTTAGACTGGCTGAAAGTTGTGCTCTGAGTTGAGGTTTGAGGAGGTATTGAGGAGGTTGCCATTTCCCTTTTGGTGGTGGTCTTGAAGGGTGGTGAGGTGACCCCTACTTGTCCTGTCTCTGTTGAAGCAGAGGTTGATGGGGCAGAAGGTGATGAGGGAACAGACTTTGGAGTAGTGGCCATGGTTCTTTTCATTGACGTGGTTATGGATGGAGTAGTGATGGTTGTAGTAATGTTTGGTGTGGTAAAAATTGATGTTGTATGTTCTTTTGGAGTAAAGGTAAAAAATATAATGTGAGTAACCAATTCGTAGAAAAATTAAAACCAGATAAATTATAAAGAAGTTATTCATATTTTAGAGGGTTTTTTTATTTTTTGAGTATTTTCATTATGAATGCTGTTTTCATGTTCTCATAAGCTTACCAAATATTTCTGTGCTTATATTTGTTTTCTATTGTCTCATGTCCGCCTTTGTTCCCATTTTCTGTATTTTCCTGTATTAGATTTTTTTAATATAATTTTTCCAGATCATCCATACTTGCAGCTTTCTGCAATTTGTATTGAAAAGCTAAATAACATCATACTATAGACTCTCCTTGTCTCAGTGCACAAATCATCTGTCACAATGTCAGCTTTTGTGTGTTTTGTCTCCTTTGGGACCTATTTTTGCCTCTGCCTTCCCTGACAGCCATGGTCCAAGATGGTTTATTAGCTGAAGTGCATGTTGGTATGAGGTTAAATGAGGCTCCACAAACCACAGAATCAGAAAGTAATTTATGCTGGCAGAGTCATCCTGCAGGGACTTCAGAAGCCTAGACAAAGCTGCTACTCTAATACCCGTGTGTCTCTGCTCTGGGGCTTGCTTACATTATTCAGAGTCAATAGATTGGGTGCTCCTTTTTTCAATTAATAAAGGTGTCCATTATCCTAAATGTGCTCCTTGAACTCCATAAATGAACCAGTGGAAAAGAGGCTGAAGCTGAGCTAATAAGCCCAACTGCTGCTGGGCTTGCTCACTGCTTACAGAACTTCTAATTGTGTTTCTCAGATGAGTCACTTTTTGGTTGCATTTTTAATCTAATGCCTATATCCTTTACCTTTTCATGCACTTTTAATATACACTTCTGAACATTTCTGGTTTACAAACTCCTATCTGGAAGCCTGCTTTGCCTGCTTCGTGATTTGGAGTCTAATGCTTGGATGTTGTATGAATTTGAAATGCATTCCTATGAATGGTATCTCAATTATGTACAGAGATATAGAGCAAGTTTACCATAATTTGTTTTAGACAATAATGCCAAAAACCTACCAGTTGTTGACTTTATTGTGACAAGAGGTTGTGAGGGTGAAGCTCGTGGAACCGTAATTTTTGCAGTTATTGTTGGATTTGTAGTCTCAGGTGATACAGTTGGAGAAGAAGTACTAGGTACTTTTGGTAGGGTGCTTGTGGTAGAGCTCCTTGTTACTTTAGGCTGCACTGTTGTTACTAAGAGAAAAAAATCAAAACAAAAGGTAGGAAGTAGTCCTCAATAATCTACTGATAATATATTTATACAAATGGAATTTTTAATAGCTATTAGCAGTAGTGACTATTAAAACCCATTACCTTTTCGATTAAACCTTGAAGAGCTGTTATCCATTGCTTCCTATTCTATTATGTGCAGTGAATACATGAAACAGGTATGCTTGGAGATGCTTTATACCTTTTTCTTCACTTTAAAGTGAATTTAGTTATATAAATACTTGTTCATATCAGCAGAGATGGAACAATATTCCAACGCTATATTGAACACTACATTATTTTATTATTTACACAACCCACAGTGTAAAGTTTTCCAATGCCATCTGTCTTCAGGGAAATTAATGGAATTTCCAACAAATTTAAGATCAGCATGTGTAGATTCCTTTCCTGAATCAAGCCATAGGGATTTGGTATAGTCAGCCACACATTTCCATCAAGACTTCTTCAATTGTTGAAATGTTACATGGCCAGTCCTTAGTAAGATTTGGCATGAACTTTTGTGAGATACTTTTAATCAATAGAATGATGTGGGTTGGCACAGTCCATTAAAGATAATCTAATCCACTCCCTCTGCAGTGAGCAGGGATATCTTCAACTAGGTCAGGTTGCTCAAAGGCCTCTCCACCCTGAACTGAATGCTTCCAGGTAAGGGCATTCAACAGTTTCTCCAGGTAACATCTTCCAGTGTTACACCAGCCTCATCATAAACAATTTCTTCCTTACATCTAGTTTGAATCTACTCTCTTCTGATTTAAAACCATTACCCCTTGTCCTATCACAACAGGCCCTATTTAAAAAATCTGTCCCCATCTTTCTTACAAGCCCCATTCAAGTACTGAAAAGCCACAAAGAGGTATCCATGGAGCCTTAAATCTGCCAGACTGAACAACCCCAAATCTCAAAATCTCAGCCTTTTCCCACAGGAGAGGTGTTCCAACCCTCTGGTCATTTTTGTGGCCCTCCTCTGTCTTTCTTGAATTAAAGACTGCAGAACTGGACAGAGCATTCCAGGGGGCTCTTGTCAGAGCAGAGGGGCACAGTGCCCTCCCTTGACCTGCTGGCCACACAGCTTTTGATGCAGCCCAGGATATTATGGTACCAGGGTATTTTTAATCATTTCACCCTCTCCATGTGAAACTGATGATGCTGCTATATCACCCAGAAAAGGACATTACTGACTTCATAAACACTTATCAGGACCTAACATCAGTGTATAAGTTACACCATTGGTCAACTGTGTAAACTAACCTGGTGAAGGTGAAGATGGTTCAGGTGTGGTGGTAACATTTACTTGTCCTGTTACATAAAGGCAAAACAGGTTAAATTTGTGAATGAAAGCATATTAAAATATCCCAGATAAGGCAAATCTCATTGGATTGGATTCCAAGAATTCTGCTAATTACTGAGGTATTCCTGAAAGTATTTAATATTACATATTTCAGTGGTCAAATTCACATCAAAGGACTTAATTACAAAGAAATCAATGCATCTCATTGTAATGAACACTACTAAGTTTTTCCTATCTTTGTTGTGACTTTTATGGCTAAGGGCACTTCACTTTTCAGGGATAGTGGAACATAGTTTTGTACATAAGGGAGATCACTAGCTGAGATCCTGGTTACACACGACAGAACCTTGTAATATGAATTTTGTTCTTAAAGTTTTTTTACAACTGCATGAAAATCCAAACTGTCCAGCTAGAGTCTAGCCCAAACATTATTTAATAAGATAGGTTTTCATGGAAATAAAAAAACCTCAAGCTAATTAAAAAAAAAACAACAAAAAAACCCACAACAAATCCAACTCTGAAAAGATATTTACTGAGTCCAGTAGCTAAACCTGCTCTTCTGCTACACATTCCTTTTTCCTGTGAAATGTGTTGAATACTTCTGAGACTCACAGCCCTGCTGTGCCTGTGCCTCACGCAGATTAGAACACCAGTACTTCATTTACAAGCAGTATAGTAATGCATTTATTTTGAAATGAAGTTATGTTTAGATGAACACTCATTTATGGAGTGTTCATCTAAACATAGGAGTTCCTAGGAGTAACGTCCTAGGAAAATATCTTCTGTGAATCTTTGCAAACGTTGTAGTATGATTTTCAAATTACTGTGGAGAAGGAAATGCTGCTTACCACATGGCATGCACCTTTCCTCTTCATGGTCAAAGTATTCATCATGAGAGCAGTTGTAACAACCTGAAGAAAGGGGAAGAGAAGTTTGTTTTATATTTCTCAGAGAAGGGCATTTAATATACACTATTTATAATTTAATATATTATATTTCTGTTGTTAAAAAATAGTATCAGTTGCAACATCATCTATTCAAGTAAATATTTTCAGTGTTATCCTCAAAAGGAGGTTTTGGCCTATGTAGGAATTGATTTGGTTTCTCCAACTATATAAATTTGTTTAATAAAAATATTAATTGCTCTCTCTATGTGTTTTCTTTCCTAAGTACAGTACATTCTTTTGAATTGGTGTAAGTCAGAATTGCTCCTCCAGACAGACTGAGCTTGATATAAAGCAAAATATAGTACATCTACTGAGCTGATTATGTATTTAAAACACTATAATAAGGGAAATATCAGCAAAACTTCTTCAAAAATAACATCAGTTAGATTACCATTATGTGACTGTGGTATGACTGATTTAAAAAAAACCCAAAAAACAAAACAGCAATGAAAACAATTATGTTACTTTTTCCTGGTTTACAGCAGTAGAGGTTATTACCTTCAATATTGACATATTTGTAGTTTTGATTTGGACAGTTACAAGGCCTGTAGTGCCAGGTGCATTTGTCATCGTTGTAGCCGCGGGAAAAAGCATCATCAATTCCTGTTCTTTTATGAGAATTGTAATACTCACAATAGACAGCTAAAAAAAGGACAAACAAGAGAGAAGTCAGATTTTTTTTTTTTTCAAATTAATGGTATGATATTTCCAAAGTACTAGAAGGAAGACAAAATTAATTAACAGTTGGAATAAAAAACCCCTTTACTGAAGTAAAGGGTTAAAGATTAGCTTCTGATGCAAATATATATTTTAACACACAGAAGTCAGTTTCTTTTTTGCAAGTACAGTACGCAGGCATTTCCACAACTTTTCATACACAATATATTGAAATGTGGAAAGAAAACCATCAAAGATGACAACTCTAATATTGATTTATGGCATGTTCATCCTCTTTTTTCCTCTATATGTGGTGTTTTGGAACACCCTGATGTCATTTTCCTGTTTTACAGTGTTCCAGCCAGCACAGCTGTCTTCATTCCTTTGACATCCACACAGAAGGTGATTTCACCATAGCTCAAATGAAACATTTTTTTACAATTTCATGCTTTCTCTGCTGGCAAACTTTACAGTGATAGCAGAAGAAACAATCTGCTTTCTGTGACCACATTATTTTCTCTCTCATTACTCCATGGTAAGAAGAGTTAAAATATTTTGGTTAATTTAGAAGAAAAGTACAGACTTCAAAACCCAGCTGACTGAGGTCAACTCTTTGCCCACGGAGAAAATGCAAACTTTGAGGTGGTCTTAAATAAGTTTCCTACGTTGCCAAATGACCACACTGACAATAAAAACCTCTTAAACCTGCTTAAGGAGAGAGCTTAAGGAAACTCACGACAGAACTCGGGTGTCCTCCAGTCAATGCAGATGCCTTTTTCCAAGCAGGCCATGGCATAGACGGCAATGGCGTCGCACATGCACCGACAGTCCCCGCCGATGTCACACCCACAGGAGTCTCGGACACAGGCCTCATAGTAGGGCATCCGATTCACCTGCATGGCAAAAGGAAGGGATCCAGTTTCCAAGATTATTTTGTGGCTATTATACTCTATGTATATGCATAGCCACATTTCTCACTGGTTTTCACCACCTGAAAATGCATTGATCAACATCAGGCATCGCCAACAAACTAATTCCTGATTTTTAAGTCTTCATTCTTCTTCCACTCTTGTAGTTTTAACTCATCAGTTAATACCAAACTTAGCTTTTGTGTTCACAAAAGGGCTGGTGAAATGTAAATTACAAAAAAAAAAGGGAATTAACATAAATTTTTAAATGTATTTTATTGAAACATTTAGCCAAAGAGAAAATCACCTGTTGGAGCCTGAGCATTTGGAAGAATACAGATTACACCCATAAATTAAAAAAAAAAAAGGCAAATAAATTCTTACCTTATTGTGACAGGCAGAAAAAACGTGGCTGTTGATGATGGAACATGTCTTTTCTGCCCATGCTTTACGATAAGGGTTCTTGCTACAGGGGTCCACTACAAAGTACACATCCCCACAGAGAGGATTCTCTTTCCAAGAGTTGACAAACTCCAGCTCATTTGATGCCACATACTTGCTTCGAGTTTCAAAGTCATCCTTCATGTTGCCATTATAGTTCCCACATAAACCACAGATCGTTTCCTAGATTCAAAGAAAGCACCAGTATCAGTCCAGCAAGTTACAATTCTCACCTTCCCTTTTGATTACTGACAGTTTCCTGTGCTTTAGGAGTGAATGTCATCTACAAATACCCCCTCATAACATACTTGTGCATCGGTTACTCCTCTAAACTGTCAACCGTCATCATTTAGAGATCAAATTCAAAGGTGCAGTTGCATAAATTACAAACAGCTCAAAAATTTCCTGAATGCAGTACAGAAATCCCTTAAAAGTTAGCCTCATGTGAAGATCTTTGCTGTTTTGGAGAAAATGATAAAAATTAATTGCTTTTCTGGAAAACCACTGCCATCACAGAGATTCAAGGCAACCGGGATCAGATGTGTAGTTCAACCTGAATGGAGGGACACTTTAAGGAAATTATTCTGCAATACCTGTGTTTCTCTGGAGATCTTGATGAAGAAGTTCATGTGCTTATTCCAAATAAGGGTCATGTTGTATTTTCCTGGGATAATGATATCAAACATCAGGTGAAGTGCATTCTTTTTCACTGTGTATCGTACACCAGGATTTTCCCCAGAAATAGCAAAGGTTTCATCTCTCAGTATGATTGTCAGATTCTGGAAGAAAATTTAAGTTACAACTTAACAAGTTTCAGTATCTTCCTTGCTGAAGTTCAGATGCTGTGATACTGCAGCAGGAAAACAGTAATTTTTGATTGAGCAATTCACTGTGGAATAAACTTCAAAATTTCCTGGCTTCTACATAGACAAGATTCTTGGAGAATGAAACACAACATGAGAATTAAAAAAATCCCAAACAAACAACTGTGGCATTTCTTACTAAAACCAAGGCTCTAGGTTTAGCACGTAATTTCACTTGCAAGACTCTTAAGATACAGCTAAAGCTTCCAAAAATGAAGAAAATCTAGTCTTAAAGTCTATTCAGCTGGATAATGGCAGAAAGAAGAGCTTACCCCAAGGTAAATGCTGATGGATCTGGAGCACGTAACTCCTGATTTCCCACAGATGACATTTTCAGTAACAATTTTGAAAGAGGAAATGGGTCTGTTAACACTGCAGCCATCCTAAAAAAAACCCAAAACAAACCACAAGAAGCTCAAAGGCTCAAAAGACTGTGCCTGAAGTCTTCCAACTTAAAAAATAAAAGTATAAGAAAATACAGGATGCTTAAAATGTCACAAGTAATTCTGTTCTCGGAGGTGATGACCTCTGCTTTGCTGGTCAAACTGACGTAACTTCCCTAAAAGACATATTTGTCTGGTACAGAATACAATTTAAACATATTATTTAAAAATTAAAATTGGTTATAATTGCATAAAAATGGTGATTTTTGGAAATAAAATATTTTCATTCTAAGTATTGAAATAAACATAATATATAAATTCAGTAAGTGGTTATAAAGATTCAAAGTGCTGTATTGTTTATTGATGCATCCTAACATATTTTTATTTAGTCTTTTAAATCCAGCTATTTCTTGATGCTGAGATGCTGCTGAAATAACCAGGAGGAAGCAGGTTACCATAGCTAATATGTATTCACAGTTGCCATCAAACACAAAACGCTGTCCATCAAAGGTGGTGATGTGACCTTCTCCATACAGATTACAGGTGGAGGAACACCTTGTTTTCTGAACACATTTCCATTTGCCTTTTGTGCAAGTGCTGGGAGTGAGAAGAGAAACCACACTCAGATTTCCAAGAAATGCCATCTTTACCTGGCTTTTTTTATATACATCCACTTTTATTGATAACACATTAAATTATTTGACTTATATACACTGAACAAGTTAAAATTAATATAAGAACAATAATTAAAATTTATGGACTGCCTAGAAAATAAATGAATAAGAAAGAAGAAATCTTAAATAATTTTGTGGTTTTTTTTCATGAAAGAAATAGTATATAAAACCCATTTATTTTTGCTCTTAATGAGATCAGAAGTCACTGCTCTGTGTAGTTTGGGGAGTGGGGTTTTTTTTAATAATAGATTAGCGACTGGAAAGGGAATCAAGTACCTTGAGAATGCTGCTAAAGAGATGGGAATCTTTTTTGGGGTGGTTGCTTTTATCTACAGAAAAGAAGAAAGATTTTGCCCTCATCTTTATTTAAGTAGAGTTGTTAATAATACTTTATATCACTTACAGTCACAGGCCCTACTGGATACCTTTATTCCTGAACATACATAAGGCAGAAATTATCCCTGAAGCTGGCACAATGATATCCATACATATATTACCAAATGTTAAGCTTCTCCCTCTGTTAATCCCTGTACTCTGTCATGGTATTTCTTCCTTACAGCTGTTGCTATTTCCTACTCTCCAGTCAAACACTAATTTTTATATGTCTGTACACGCCAGTGAAATGGAGGATCTGCAATGAAAATCCCTGTGATTCTTACCAGATCTCACATTCAGTCTGGATTTGTTCACCTCTTCCATAAGCAAGGCCACCATATTCACATGGACACTCCTCAGCTGGCACACACCTGCCATCGAGATTTTCATAGAGGCCATCAGCACAGACACAGCCTGATTCACACTTTGTGGGTATCTGGGAAAGGCCAACAGATTGCAAAACAAAAAGAAAAGAATGTGAGAGACATTTTATCCTGGAGGTGAATGGTGTCAGGAGGCAACCTCTGCTAAGTTCTGTTTGGGCTTGATTTTAGTTTTGTGATGTTCCTTGTATTAACATGCTGTCAGTTCAACTAGTTTCACTGAAGCTGGAACATATACTTGTGGTCTGAGATACTAAACATACGTGAAGACTCTGAAAAATTTATCTTCTATCACTACCAGTTTTTCAGAAACAGTACAACAGAATATTCTTCATTTCAAGGAAGCTTATTACAATTCTTCCAATTTCTCTGTTTCCTTAATATAAGAAAACCCTACCAAGGCAGCCCAGGTCTCCTGCATTCTGTGATAAATAAAAACAGAGAGCTGAGAAAAAATAGAACAGGAGGCAAAACCCCATATTTCCATTGACATGGAGTCACAGTTTATGGAATACCTGAGCCAGAGATTATAGCCATGCACTTAAGAATTCTTAATGGATTTTTATTCTAATAGAATTTAATTCATTAATGAATGCAGTTAATTTTTTTAATCAATTCTTAAATATATGTACAATTTCTGTGTCCACAGCCTGATATTTAACTGCATCATGTCAGATAAAATAATCCCTTTAATTTCACTAGAAGCAATGTAGTCTAGTTCTCAGTAACAACTAGAACATTCTACCTCTCTCAAAAAGATAAATATCTCAGAGCTATGAAACTCACACATTCAATTCCAGTAGCCAGCATCTGACAGGTAGGGGCACATGCAGCTCCATACTTGTTTTCTAAATTGTCAGAACATGATATGTATTTCTTAGGAGCTTTGCAGATTTCTAGGAAAAAGGAAGATAAGTGAACACTGAGGAGAAATTAACACAGAAGAGAACAGCGAAGTAGTAATTTTACAATATAAAGTACAAAAACCTTTTCTAAATAAACAATATCAGACTCATACCTGCAGGATTTTGAGGTTTGCCTGTGCAACTTAACCTCCCATTAACACAGTAGCTAGGGAGAAGAAGAAAAAGCAATGAAAATCTTTTCTAAGAAAGAAATCTTGATTTTTTTCCAAATTGTTTTATTAAAAATGTTTCACTCATGTTACTACCTCCTTCTCATCCTTTGAAGTGGTGTATGAGTCAACTTGTCTCTTTGCTTTTTGTATTACACAGTAACACCAGTTTGGAAAGTGAATAGTAGCCTATTATCACTATTATCACTAGTAAGCAATTGTCACTATGAGGATGGCCTATCAAATCATTCCAGAAGTTTGTATATAGCTAAGTGCTGTTGACAAAATCTCCTAGTAGGAATAATCAGATCTCAGCTATTATTTTCTATTTTTCTCTGTAACATTTCCAAGCTGAAGATAAGTCAAATGCATTCAGTTAAGAATATTTGTAATTTAGAAAAGGGCAAAACAGATGTCTTGAAAAATAAATCAAATGCTATTAAAAATAAAGCAGACTGTACTGGTTTGGGCTGGAATGGAGTTAACTTTCTTTTTAGCAGCTCAGTGGTGCTACGTTTTGGATTTGTGACCAAAATGTTGTTGATAACACAATGTTGTTTTAAGCTGGTGTTGAACAGTGTCCCAGAATTCTTGCTCCTCAGGTTGCTGTGCCAGGGAGGAGACTGAGAAGCAAAGTATTTTCATTCTAAGTGGAAGCTGGGAGGGGACACAGCTAGGACAGCTGACCCCACTGACCAAAAAAAGATTCCATACTATACCACATCAAGCTCACCAATAAAAGCTTAGGTAGAGAAGGAAGAAGGAGGGATATTCAGAGTTACAGCACTCATCTTCCCAACAAACCATTATGCATGGCAAATTCATGTGTTCCTGAATTTGTCTGAATGGCTGCCTGCTGATGGGAAGTTCTGAATCAATTCCTTCCTTAGCTTTGATAGTTCATGCTGTTTTGCTTATTAAATAAGCTTTCTGCTTACTATTAATAAAGAAACTTAGTAAACTGTCTATGTCTCTACCCATAAGGTTTCTTACTGTTGTCCTTCTGATTCTCTTCCACATCCTGCTGGAGTGAGTAAGTGTCTGTGTGGTGCTTATCTGCTTGCTACAGTTGACCCTTGACAGAGACATGAAGACCCCCACCTCCATTTTCAGTTTGTTCACCTGTAAACATGACACACTCACCAGGTGATCCCACCAGTCATGGTTGACTGGTCAGGCAGGATGTACTTTCTGTCCTCTAAGTAGCAGGGACAATGAGATTTACGAACACACTCATTCTTGTGGTTCAGGTACATTCCTTTAGGACACTGGCAGCCTTCAATAGGAATATCAGTTGGATGGCATTCCAGGGCTCGGTTGGAGAGTGACAAGCATGTCCTGTCACATGCCTGAGTGTTGTAGCTGAATGTTTGATTGCCAGTGCAAGTAATGGCTATGAAACAAGACAAGAGTGTATGTTAAACTTCACCTACTGATGGTCTTCCTTGTGAAAGATAATGTCCTTTTGCTTATGATGTGCTGCTTATTTTGTGTTGACAGCTTCAATGTTTAATGCTTCCTGTTGCTTCTCTTCCTGTGGATGCGGAGCTCTAGCAAAATACGTTGCAGACCAAGACTTAATACAGCTGTTCAGAAGTTTCATGCAGGTAAAATACCTTACAGCTTTTTTGTGAATCTTGGAATTTAATAAAGCAAAGGAAGCTTAGCAGAAATATCAATGTATTTTTGAGTAACAGTGAAACCTGTGCCTATGTCTGAGTTGCAAAACAAAATCCCTAGTCAGTTTTCCCTAATTCTCTCTCATTTTACAGGATGGCTTTATTTTTCTGTCTGTTCTGTACCTTAACTATCAAGTCCTGGAAGCATCCACATGCTCACCTTAAAGCATATGGATAACCTTTTTCATATAGTCTTGAAATGACAACCCTGTTCAGGCAGACACCAGAAGGGTATCCAACAGTTGGATGTTTGTTATCCAATTTCAGCTCCTTTTCCTGATCACTATTTCCTCATTACTCATCTGATGGCAGACCACTAAGAGTTTGTTCAGGTACTTACTGCAATTGTCCATACTGCTCCTCCAGTTCTCAAGGATTAAACCCATGGAACTGCATGCTCTTGCATACGATCCCAGAGCAGAACAAATGTAAGGAAAGGTCTCTTCATAATTACAGGCTTGGTAGACACATCTCTGAAACCCAACACAGAGAGTACTTTGTTACTGGGACCAGACATTTGGAAGTGCTAAACCCTGGAGGTATATGGAAGATGTGTGGATGTGACATTTAGGGACATGGTGTAGTGGTGGACATTATTGTATTTATGGTTGGACTCAATGATCTCAAAACACTTTCCCAACCAATATGATTCTCTGCTGAATTACAGAACTAATATACATAATATTGCATAACAAACACTGATGGAAAATATCTGAGTAACTGCATTGTTGATGTAAGTAAAATATATTAGTACCCTAAAAATGCCTTTGTTTATTTGCTGCTTCTCATTTTTAATATTCAAAATGTTTTGTGTAGATTGGCAAATATATTGAGCTCAAATATGCACATGGCAAAATCAATACTTCGTACACTTAAAGTTGTTGTCATGGACAACTGCAGCATGAGCAAAAATATTTTCTGATTCACAGGGATGGGACTGGTGCCTGTGACCAAACAGACTTTCAGTGTGGTGGAGACATAATTTTCAAAGCCACACCTGTTCCTAAGCATCTCTGCATTGCTGATTCAATGCGTGGGACACTGTATATGAGTCCAATCTGGTTTATATTTGGACTCCCTCTGTACAACATCCATCATAATTTCCTACCTTGTAGAAAGGAATAGGGTTCACCACAGCATGGCATTTCTCAAACACTGTACCCTTCTTGGTCAAAATGGAGCAATGAGTCTCAGCAGATATTTCTAATGAAAGTAAACAATAAACATTAAAAAGGGAAAGTTAGGGGGAAAAACTGAAAAGGAATTTTTTTTAAAATTTGGTATTTTAGGTGAACTTTTGGCAATGATGCACTGAACAATAGGACAGCTTGTTAAGTTCCAGATTCTATTCTTGTACAAGCAGCTCAATAGACCTTTTATTATTATTATTTTTCACCTTTNTTTAAGACTAATAGCAATAGAGACTTGGGAAGACAAAACATGGATTTCAGTCTCAGTACTGCTGATCAAGCCCAAGACAACTGTGGACATTTCAATTTCACTAGACGGATCAAACCCCTCTCATTCATCATCTGAATCCCAGATCTCTAGAACAAGATCTGATGAGCTTTCACTTGGTATGTATTCTAGAAAGCAGAAATGGTGTGTTGGTGACAGAATTTGTGATGTTCAATCCTCTCAGTCTCTGTTTCTGTCCAGCTCTCTCATTTCCCTGGTAGGGGCTTATGGAAGTGTCGGACAAAGCCAGCTGGAGAGATCAGTTACCACAGCATCATCTACTTACTGTTCAGTTGGCTCAAAGCACAAGGGTCAGTCTCTCTCTCTAGGGCAGGATGGCAATTTCCTGCCCTCCAGGAGTCTACAAACAGGGAGGCTGTCCCTTCAGTGATATCCATGCTAGTCATGAAGTCATCTGTAGTGTCTCCATTGTAATTGCCACACAAACCTGACAACATCAGAAATGCAAGGGATGGCAGAAATTAAAGAATGTGTGCACAATGGCTTATGTTTCATTCTATACCAGTGAGAAAACAGATTCAAAAGCTCTCCATAGAGTGTCAATGAATACTCAGGTGAAGTAGCTGGAGAACCTTGATTAAGAACACATTCAGTCACTGAGCCTCTGCCTCCTCAAGTTAAGAGTGTCAGTTTCTAAACAATGACAAAATCATAGAGAAGTTTTTACCCTTTTTTTAGAAAAAAGTGGTTTTAAATAATACATAAAATGCCCTTTAATATAAAAGAGAAAGGCCATAAAACACTTTTGAAATTGCATGTTTTCGTATGTATATTAAATGCATAATGACAAAGAGAATGTATTTAGGCTTTTGTAAAAGCCAAGGCCTCTCTGTAATTCTCCATAATCAGAATGCAAAATATGCTTGTGTGGCTAATGTAGCTCTGCAATAAACATCTCCATCTGGTGCTTACCAGCTGAGAAGCTTTTAGATCCTTAGGCTCATTGTGTTTACAGTGGTCATGCACTACATTCAAAGAACTGTGTGCTCAAGATGCAGAGACCTCAGACTTATTTGTTGCTCCTTCATTGTGTAGTAAAGCACATATTGAAAAAGGCACACGTAAAATATAGAACAGCATTCTATTATGTATGAAAAATGTGACACCTCTAGTTTCTTAAATGCATTTTAAAGTTATTAGCCAAAAATCAATTCAGTTTTCCAAATGCATGGGTTTTTTTCTTTGAATCTGGAGAAGAAAATTGATTTCCTAAAAGACGAATACTAACTTTTCAAAATTATTCTCCCTACATTTCCTCCTTTGCAAAGGGACTTGTTTACTTACCTAGTGTTCTGCCTTGGAATTGTGATCCAACTTTCACGTAGGCCTGGAACACAGGTGATGTTTGAACTGCAAGTTCCAGCCCAAAGTTTGTGTGCATCTGAATGTACATGGAGGACTGTCTGAAAACGGTGATACCTCCTGAAAAAACAAGCACATTTAAAAATAGATTTGTTGGTGATACTGCAAGGTAATGATTTTAACACATATATAAATGTTCTAGCACTCTGTCTACAACTCTTCTCCCACACACAGCTCTCCACAGAGGAACATATGCAGCAGGAAAGACTTTAACCTTCCTCTAAAATCCCTGGGTATTAGCAATTGAAAGGTTGTGAAAAATGCTGGGTTGTGTAAAAACAGACATTTAATTTAGTTTGGATATAACTTGTATTCCCCTTTTACTTTTACCTGATCTATAAGGCAGCCGCTTAAGCTCATCATCATCAGTAAGGAGATCATTCTGAGAAATCACAATTTTGTCCTGTAAGAAGAGGACATGGAACCAGACGTAACTATCTTTACAGATGGCATTTATATGTTAAGTAACTATACTGTCAATGATCTATGTAAAAGGAAAAAAATAATTCAAGCATTTTCTCACGTTTTTACATGCTGTTTTTAGTTTTCGCTTTGAAAATACCTTCCTGAGTTGATGTAGCAACTATCTTTACTGTGTATACATGAGCAGAAACATATCTTCAGTATTTATCCTCCATAATTTTTAAGTTCAACCTACTAGCAATGACTTTGAGCACTTATTTTGCTAATCTAGTGATGCAGTGCTGGATGGAACCGGTGGAGGAAATACCTACCTTTGCAGATTGGTAAATTATAGCACTAAGTGATGTCTCAGAATGAGAATAACCAGTCTTTTCATAAACAGCCATCAGGGTTCCATTGTGTGGCAGGCTGGAACTCTGGAGGGAAGCAGGAAAGAGAAGTAAAAAGAGCCTATGTCAGTATAACAATGATTTGCAAAATACATGTGTATCTTATGACGTCCTCAGTTTGTGTTCCAATAGGAAATCAAAGACAGACTAAAATATATCCATTTGATATTTTTTTGTTTCTAGACTGCAGGAAATTACCTTCATGAGAACATAAGTGCAAACCCCATGGAATCGATATGGCCTTGAATCAAACGTGGTAACAAAGGAGCCTCCTTCCAATGAACACCTTCCAGGGCAGGGCAAATCTTTGCAGTTCCACTGACCCATCACACATTTACTGCAGAAAACAAGGAATTCTGTGCAAGGTTATTCTTTTCTTCATGCTCTAAAAACTCAGCTACTTCCTAGTAATGAAATATGTCATTTTTATCACTTTTCTCTTTTTCTATACTTCGATTTTCTTTGTCTACATGTATCAGCTGAAGTTGTTCATCTTAATTCAAAGCCATTGAACTCATATACTGATAGTCAGTAAACTTCCTCTAATCGTGAAAGGTGCTGCCCTTTGAAAGGTTAGGCAAAATGTTCCAATTGTCTGGTGAAGGTACTTTTCACTCTCCCATGGAAATACCTGTTGCTACTCACCAGGTCCTACAAGCTGCTTTCATTGTCTCACCAGGAGCGTATGTTTTCCCATTCAGGGTACATGGACACTGGCTAATGTGAACACATGTCCGATTCTTTGAGATATCATCAAGAACAGTTCCTGCCAAAGAAGATAAACAAAACATTTTTCCCCATCCTCACTTAGCACTACAGTTATTATGGCTTGAATGCTTTCTGAAATTAGCCTGAGAATGCTGCTCTTGCATAGGCAGTGCCCATACTCAGAGATGTAACAGGCAGGATTTTTTCTCCTAATTAAAATGAAACTGAATATTCACAAGTGACAACAGCTTTTGACTACTTTGTCATACGAAAGTGCAGTCAGTTGTCCTATTTTGAAATGCAAATGATAGTAATAATCACAATTTCTGTAATGAGTTCATCTTGAATTATTTTAAAGGGAATTTACAAAATTCCCATAATATTGCAGAAGCCCTCTGAGGTATGCTACTGCTTCCTGGCACCTGATCAACGTTTATTTATATAAAGAACTTTAAGCAGATGGCATATCATTCTCCCATCACAAACCATGGTCTTGTGAGCAAAATGTGTTCATAGCTCTGTTCTTGCAAAGAGTGACCAACCATCTTTAAGGACCACAATTACTCAAGACTCTAGTTACATTATGTTACCTGAGAAAGAGCAGTTCTAGCAGCACAATGCCCTGAAATGCACAGCTAGTTCATTATTTAGCAGTCCATTCCACTTGACTGGATATGTGCAAAAAAACATTTGTGTGATCCATTAAGAATATGATGAAATGATACCTTCTGGACAAAAGCAGCCATAGGTACAGTGACTGGAACAGCTGTACTCTGGGTTGGAACAGGTTTTAATACAAGGAGAACCACATTCCTCATAGATTTGGTTTGCAGAACATTTTCCCACAGCTGCAACAAACAGTGGGAATGTTAAGATTTTTAAAGTGTAAACAGAGAAGAATTTTTCACCTACTACCTAGCAAGGAAAAGACCTTCTGATTTCTGACACTATCATCCTTTTACACTGCCTCGATATTCATTTAATCATCTGAGTATTCTGCTACCATTATATATTAACTCTGGCTGTTTTTCATTTTTCTTGCCGAAAAAATTGGAAACATTTTTTCAGGTGCTTGGACAATGACAAACAGGCCACACTGCAGCCTAATGAAGTCCCACAAATCAGATTTGTAGTACTCTGTAGTACTTCAAGGTTTTACTTCCAATCAGTCATTGTAAATAAGAAGGTTGAGTATCTGTAAAAGGACTACTGAAAATCATCTTTGAATAAAAGGAGCTATGGCAATTATTAGCAAAAAGGTTCAAAGACTTCTATTTAAAAGTGCTCTCTCTTCACTGGCTAATTTTCCAAGTACAGTAATAAGAAAACTGTGCTTAGAGCAAGCAACCTCCTACCGGAATTTTGAGAGGTTAAAAGAGAGTTTTCATTTGGTGGATATTTATCTGTTTTATTGTCACTGATCTAGATATAGGAGCTAAGTTTTGAGCTTCTTTCTTCTTTGAGGTTTCCCTACTCTTCTTCTTACAGCTATATCAAAGACCACTGTTCTCTGTAGAAAATAATGTTTGATTAAAGACAGTAGAGACTTTTTTTAGAATATTCCAGTTATTTATCATTATTCCTCAATTTAAGACACAGAAAAGTTAAACACAGTCTCTCATGAATAAACCATTTGAACTTACAGCAGAAGCTTTCAGTTCTCCAGTTGAACACCATTTGGTGGGACATAGCACATTGCCTGGAATACTCTGACAGTGTAGAGCAAGTGCAATTGTTTTGTCCTGGCTCACTGCAGTCCTGCATATCAAGCTGGCAACGAATGACAAACCTATCCTTGGGCACACTGCAGGTTGGTGACACCAAATTAAGTAGCTGAGAGCAGATCATGGCCTAAAAAAAAGAGAGGAAGAAAATTGTTCCTGGTGGTGTTTCCTTCATATGAAAGCCACAATGGAATAACACTGCTAGTTATGATTTTCTTGTTGGTTTGTTTGCTTTTTCCCTAGTGTTTAATAATGTGTATTTGATTTAAAATGTGTGAGACATTCACAGATAGAAGGGAATATAAATCTGTTGTACAAGAGAAAGAACTTGATATACTGAAAAAATTACATTTCTCATTATGCTGAAAATTAAGTCACTTTCTGTGCCATCAATCCCCCTAAAATTGGCTGAGAATTACACACAGGAAATGTGTTGTCTCATGGCAATTCAGTTCCATGAAACACATCCCAGATGTGAAGATCACAAAATTCATTCCTCTTTGAGCACACACTTGGTGCATTTCTGTTGCCTGCATGTTTGTATTGCCTATCACACTACCCTACTGCAGTGTAAGGTCTCAAAGGTTCTCAGGCACATTGATTGTCTTTTCATTTAGAACTGTAAGTGATAGCAGTTGATGGTGGTTGTCCCTGTTATCAGTACTGTTATTTGGCAATATGATTTAGGCATTGTGAATGTCTTCAAATCTGTACAGCTTATAGTGTTAGGTTTCTAGCTGTTAGATAAAAAGTTCTTAAAGCTTCACTGATTTCCACGAATTTCCTGTGACGACCTGCATGAAATTCCAGAAAGCTGTGAGCTAAATGCTGATTGATTTTTATGAGTGATTCATATCTAGCCTTAAAAATGCCTGTGGGCTTTTATTCAAATGTATTTTAACGCAAAGAACTAAATTTCCTTTCTCATATCATGCTATACAGATGTTGACTGTACATATTTTCAGGTGGTTTTTATGAAACCACTGCCTCTCTGCTGTTGATTTCTATCTATCTTGCCTGCCCCCCGCCCCCAGAATCATGCTGCAGAGAAGCCAAGAAGATCTTTCTTACATATTTTTTGTGTGGAACAGTGGAAATCGGTATCTCCTCAGACAGGCAGATCTCTGATGGATCATCCATTTTTTGTAATGCAGCAAATTTATATGTATCCAGCAATTTACCTGGAAATTGAAGGGTTATAATTTGTCAGGAAAAAACCTGTGTTGATTTACTTGTTGCTGTGATGTAGCAAAACTCAGATTTTATTCTTTGACTGTTAAATGTCCTACTAGTTAATCTTCCCAATGATGGCAACAGCCTCTTGTGGAAGTTAGGAGAGTGTGATCGTTGCCATCTGTTTCTAAAAGATAAGAGTCCTTATCACTTGTGTGAAGAACCCATTGTATTATGCTCATAGGAGATAACAAAGTGTAGAATAATCATATGAGGTATGTTGGTGTCCTATTGGACTGCTTTACTGCATTCTGAAACACAGCAATGCTATCACATTATTCAATTTTCAACCTTGACTCACTTTAACTCATTCTCATTCTGTCTGAAATGTCCTTGTCTCTTACCTTCCCTCACAAATTCATTCAATTCGTAACCATCATAGTTCCCACACATTCCACATGTTTTCCCCATGTATTTCTTTTCAGCCAAAACCTAAAGTAAAATAGAACAAAACATTTTAAAGGATCAGCCTAAGTAAAACAATCTATACACCAATACTTTTCTCAAACAAATTCTGTTCAAGCACCCAATTAAAAGTGATTTTTATTAATACCAGAGACTTTTTTGGGGGGAGAACTTTGTAAGCAGTGAAGTCTTTTCCCAATAGGCTAATAGTGATTTTTTAAAATTAGTATTTAATAAAAAGAATAAGATTTGAAGACAAAGGGAATTGAGGGGGGATAACATTCTAAGGAGTCAGGAAAAAAGAAAATAATGCTGAGCCTTGCTAATATCTTTGTTGACAGAGCACAAATTTCAGGTTTCTTCTCTTATGAAACTTAAGGTTACAGGAAGAAAATCTATTTTCAGAAGAAGGCTATTCAGTTCTCTATTGTTCAGAAGACTAAAATGGTAGTATTACTACTGGCTACAAAAAATGAATTATTATTAAAATCTTACATCAGAGAAATAAAACCATATTCTTTTTATAGTCAGAGTAACAAATCACAGAAGCATTTTCTCTTATGTATGTGATTATAATGCTGATAAATCTCCCAGACAGTTTTCTACATCTCCTTGTTTTAACAAACTTAATCAATTTAAAATTCAGTATCTTTTGTGGCAATAATATTGCAGGTCACACCGAGAAAATGTATTGGAAACTTTGAAGGGAAAATTTGAAAAGATTATGAAAAAGGAAAGAAAAAAGAAACGGGTAGAAGCACTTGTTTGAAACCAAAAGATGTCCCAGGGAAGCCCAATAAAAGAGATTAAACTATAACATACAATATTAAGTTTGACACAACTTTAAACAACATCTCTTAAGCAAGACATTGCAGCTGCTGGAATACCCTGAAGAAAGATTAAAATGTGTGAAAGTATCCACAAATCTCAGCACTGCTGGCTTCAGCTAACTACCAATGCTGCAAGTGAAAGTAACATGCAAAGTTGTTTATTTCAAGAGGAATAGATAAAACAGGAAAAAAATAAATATGAAAACAGTAAACACAAGCAAAAGCACCCGTTAAGTACAGAGAGTTCTTGCCATTCCAGTAAATCAGTGAGAATTTTCTCTGCTCTATGAGAACATTTCACTAACCATGAGGTAGTCATCATTGTTCCACATGACCACCAGTTCCATCTCCATCAGCTTGGCCACCAGGCGGGTGTTGCGTCCAAAAGGTGCTATTTGGATTCCATTGCTGGTGTAAGGCAACTGAATGATGCTGAAATAAGGTGAGAAGAGAAACCAACCTCATGGCAGGATTATGCAGGTACCTGTTATTTATTTTGGATATCATACACACACAGTCTGAGTACTTGCAGCAACAGCAAACAGATTTTTTTTTCCTTTTTAACTGTGACGTTTCAAAACACATGAATGTTTCTGTTGATTGAAAATCCACGTCAGAAGTTTCATAGAAGAATCACCAGAAAATGGGTTACATAGTGATTCTACTACTGACAATGTTTGCACAGGACTTGGCATCTTCACTTGGTTTGATTTCATTAGAGCATAGTTATATGTTTTGAGAACTCATACCCATGAAGTTGGTGTGCTGGAACTAATGTTGATTATGCCAAGGAGATTCTATGGTGTTTTAATATAAGAATTATGACCGAAAACTGACAAGATCAGAGAAACCCATAAGGAGAATGTTGTAGAGTGTGAGTGTTTGATGGGAAGCTATGGGAGTAGAGTCCAATTAGGTGTGTTAAATTTTGTTACTTTTTAATTCATTTTTGACACAAAGCAGTCTTTAGTGGACCTGCTATATAACTCCTTGCCTTCTCTAAACATTTCACACCCCATTCATGGCAGAATCTTACCCAACACTCCTGATAGAAATGCTGCCTTTCTCAACAATGACAACAGAAGGTCCAAGCTCAATAATGATCCTTGCAATTTTTTTGTCCAGCCCACGACGGAACTGAATGTTGAAGTCTGGGCTAGTCTCATCACAAACAGTTGCAAAGATGTAGTTGCAAGTCCCAGTGAAGTCATACTGGTATTTATCAAAAGTTGAAAAATGCCCTCCTCCCCAGGTAGAACAGGAATCCTTGCTCAAAACTATAAAAGAGAAAGAAAGATGGATTTGGCATATTTGCTCATTCTGATTAGCATTTCAAATAAAAATACTAGGACAAGATATTAAGTTTTTATTCAGATTAATTCTGTAAACTACATTCTAGTTCTCTGTTTGTTTGTTTGTTTGTTTTTGTCATTTGTAATCTCAAAATTTTATCTCAAGTCAGGATGTGAAACAATATTAGGAGTGAGAGCAATATTCTCATGTACTGTAAGCAGAAAAGAATTCCCTAACTTCCTAGCTTGGGAGAAACCCTTCCAACTCCTATGGGTAACATAAAGATTTACCTTCTTATTTCAGTCTGCTAGATCTGTTTGCAAAGGTGACAGCTTGCTGCTGGACAGAGCTTTGACATCTCAGGCACAGCATTTACCAAGCTATGGCATTAGTGTATCATGATTAACTACACAGTCTAATCACCAGGTATCCAAAGACAGTCTTCAAAACTCAACTTGTAATTCTAGACTCTTTCAGCTGTGTGTTTGTCTGACAAAGTTCCAGCCCGTTTTATAGGTGTATGGAATATTTTAATCAGTTTTCATTTTTAAGGAGTAGTCTGCAATGTTCATCTGAATAGACAGATTTTCAGATGTGGAAATGAGTGTAAAACAACAAAAAAAAAAGAGAGATACAATTCCAGCACTTGCTGTTAGATAGTTCTCCAGCTACTTACAACACTTGAACAGTCCCTCTGAAGCTGATAATTTTATTGAAGTACCTAAACTCATGTCTTCAGTTCTGTATTTCCCGACTTAGATTGTTACTTTCATTTTTTAATTATTTTTGCTTATGTTATCATATGAAGCTGAGGTATTTTAGAATCTACCTTAGAGTTACAAACTATCAGATAAGTTTATCAAAGCCTACATGCAATCTACATTTATTGTTTTAAAGCCAAAACATCTCTTTACTCTAAAAGAGAGATCAAATAAGTACAGAATGCTATTGGTTTTATCCAGGTCATGTAGAAAATACTCTTTCCCAATGAGTGGTTACCTGTTGGCAAAAAGTACTCCTCTTCCACACTTCTGTTCTGTCCTGAAGGTCTGCCTGGAAAATAGGAATTGTCTGATTGTTATCATTGATCCTTCATGCCCAAGTCTGGCTAGTTTAATACACTGTGCCTGAGTGATACTGACCACCAAACCCCAGAGTGTGCCAAGGAATGATTACCCAGGGCTGCACAATGGTCAGAGTGCAAGAGGTGCCCCTTTCAATAAATACAGGAGCACAGTCATTGTATTTGTTTTTATTTAAATCTTATCAAAGAAAAATAACAAATGGGAATGTCAATAACTCAAGGAAGTTTAAATCCAGATTATATGTTTCTCTTTTGAGTTCAGCTTTTGCTAAATATTATCCAGTGATTTTCTTTTAATTAGTCTATATCCATGCTCTACTGATTCTCTTGTTATATGAATAGACAGGAGAGAAGGATGAGTTCCTGAATATTTGAGAATTTTTTGTCTGATCAAGTCTTTCAACTATTTTTACTTTAAGGAGAACTTCATGTAGCTTTTCCATGCTTATACTGAATGAGAATTCTACTAATTCAAGTCACTCAGTTTCTTCTGCCTAAAGAAATGTTTATTATAATAAATATTCATTTTATATAATTCATTTTGTTCTACACCTCCACATTTTCCCCAAACAGGATAAAGAATTTCATTCAATGACCGATATGAAACAAGCTTTGGAGAACAGAGAATTATTTTCTAATAGTATGCAAAATAAAGCATGACATTTTAGCGTAAAACATTAAAATTATGAATTACCAGGAAGATTGCCTGTAAATAGAATAGGATAGAATGTTAGGACTGATACCACTACTTATTTTAGAAAGGATCTTGTGAAAATTTTAGGAAAGGCCTTCTGGATCCCATAGCAGAAGAACATCATGTCCCATAAAATATATCATCTTAGCATGATGACATTTATTCATTCTTGCCATGGACATAGAAAACTAAATGATGAATGAACTTCAAATGTAGAAGTCAGTGCCTCACATTTCTTCAGAAAAGGACAAGTGAAAAAGTATGCTGGTTCTGCCCAAGGGTTGATGTGGCTCTGTATTTTATTTCCAGCAGTGAACATTAACAGTCTGCCCAAGGGAAGACTACCATCAGATCAGGCATATATACTTCCACAGATATTCTCTCAGTCTCCAATTATTTTCAGTTCAGGGAATTTTGTGAGGCTATTAAGATTTTTCTGCTTACGCCTCCCTTGTGCTCTGGCTCCAAGTCCTTGTCCACCATCATTTTGAACAGAACCAAAATTTCTTTGTAGCAGAAAATTCCACAATAACTACACTCAAAATTTGCCATTATATTTTAATTATGAGTTAACATTTTAAGGATACCTGTCTTTCTAACCATACTTCTGATAGCTAATATTTTAAATATTATAAAACCATAATATGCTAATTTTTTTATTTTGGCATTACACATTGTTTTACACAAGTAAGATAATAGTATCATACTATTTGTATTTCTTAGACTCAAAAGGACTAGCAAAATTTTACAGTAAGTAGGTGGCTGGAGTTAATTTTACATACAGATTTGGATTGATGCACACAAGCCATTCTTTGGAGTTAAGGGAAAACTGCTGGTAAACTACCAGAAGTGTGGCAGCAGCTGGCAGAGCTGTGCTGAAGCAGAGATGTGTCCTACTCTGACCCCCCTCTGGCTGCTGGCTATAAAGGTGAGGAGGAAGTATTCCACACTCTGATGGCCTATTTGCATATAAGTTTGTTTTAACCTGAAATCATTAAAATCGTTTTCACAGACCTAATCTATATGGAGAATGAGCTTTATTTAGTTTCCTGGATTTTGCAATATCAAAAGAATCCATATCCTAAATTTTTAGATAGTATTAGGCACTAATATGTAGGAATGAAAATCAAACATATGACACAAATCACCCCAATAGCATATTTCTAAATATGGAAGGCTCTTAAACTGCTCACAGTTTCTATCCTTAGGCATCAAAACCTCAGCGTAGCACACTAAATCATTTTCCATTCTGTTTAAAATTTACCACAGTGAGAGGATGCATTTTACAATCTTTTTACATGCAAAGTCTTCATTTGGAATTTCTGAAATTTAATGCTTCAAAACATATGTTCCTTGAGGCAAAGACTTATTTTTTATTATGTGGTTTGTACAGTGCCTTCTGCAATATGGACTTGATGCTGAATAGAGTTGTCACTCACACTTGAATGCAAACATTAAAAACCAGGTCAGACACTTACTCCTTTGCAGAGATTCTTTCTGTTTCTGGAGAAAAATGGGAGACCAATAATTTCCTTCAAAAGCTGTGAAAGGAAAAAGACAACACAATGAAGTTATCCTCTGAGCAAAAGGAAGTTGAATATTTGTATATTTATTTATTTTTAAGCATGCTGCAAGTCAAAGCAGGGTCACATATGAACTGTGCTCTCACACAAATCTGAATGGAAATTATCATGGAAAATCACATAATTCCTATTACATAATTAAGTAATAGAAAATTCTTCTGTACTGGTCAAATGTTATCAAAATTTGTCAGAAATCCTATGCAATATGAGAGCTCCTATACTTCATACTAAACTCCTATGTTCCTGTTAAAAAAAGTGGGATAAATATTTCCTCATGTTTTGGAGTTCTTGCTTCACCATCTGGGTAGAAGTAGTGGAGGGAATAGCCAAAAGTGTGAAAATATGGGGAAAGTATTGTCCTGTGTGTTCTTCACAAGAACTGTGGGATGTGGAGCTGAAGAGCAGGAAATCCCCAGGCGTAGTTGCTGCTGTTGCTGCTCATGTTAAGGCAGAATGATGCAAGCTGTCACCTGCTTCTCTCCATGCACCTCTTCACAAAGCCCGGTTTGGTCAGGAGAAGCCAAGGAATGTTTAGCAAATGCTGAGTGCAGTGTGGTTCCTCTTCCATGTCAAACAGGGACCTGCTGCATGAGCACAACTGCTCCACGTTCTCACACACACCCAAAGGCTCTTTCACCCAACATTGTCCTCCAGCACTGCTGGAATGAGCTCTCAGAGTCAATACCTGGGTAGTAAAAACCAAACCAAGATGCAAGAATAAAGACCTGAGGTGCTTCAGAAATGTACTGCTCATTTTAAAATTTTCTTATCTCTGGTATTTCTTAGCTAGCCGGAGCAAGTATCTGGAAGAACCCATGTAATTCTCTATTACATGTTTAGGATCTTTTGCAACATAGAAAATGCTGTGGCAGAAGGTTTATTTCATCAAATAAACCAGATCAAGTGCATATACATATCTATATATATACACTACAGCTCTGCAGGGTGCTGTTGCTTCCTTGGATACTGCAGTGAGTGGAAGCCTCCAGGGAGCTCACCAGCTGTAGCACAGTCTCAGCCAGTTCCACACTGTGCTGCTGAAGGTAATATTTGCCATGTGCTACCTCAAGGGATGCAGGAGAACAGGTGAGGCTCTGCCTTTTATGTAAGGCTAGGTTAAAGCACAAGAGGGAATTTTGGAGCAGAGTGCTTCAGCACATCCTTTTGCTTTGGATCTCAGATCCAGGTATCTCCAACATTTCCATCAGTCTACACCTCAGTCCTTGTATGAAACAATACTTGCTGAAAAAAAGATGTTATCTGGATAAACTAATCTAAGTTTTTAAGAGCTAAGCTACTACACTGGTGGAATTGTATACAATGAATATTTAGGCATAAGGGAAATAAATCAAGGATATAAGTTCGGTGACAGAAGTTGTTCCATTCTAAATGTTCTAATAGCTTAAAATGGCATTTGTCTCAGCCACTCCCAAGCTGTCTGACACACTCATCACAAAATCATTATAGATCCTACTCATGCTGCCTTGCTGTCTAGAATTGGTCAGCACTGGCCAATAATTGTTTGAAATTTTGCCAGTGTTTTAGAAAATCTCCACAGTTGGCCTGCAACTCAGCAGGCATTTCCAAAATCCAGCAGCTCCTTCCAAGTTCTTAGTGAACCGTGCATCACAACAAGTACACCACAAAAAGGAACGGTCAGTTTGTGGCTTTCAAGCTAACACTCTTCATGCCTAGAGCTGCTGCTGCCTTTTTTGAACACCTGGATTTTGATACCTGCATTTGTCCAGTAATCTATTATTGTTGGCTTTGCAGTTTTCCAATCGTTACAGTTTAATCCCAAACTTCAAACACCACAGGAATGGGATTTAGGAGTGTGTAACAGCTGCCTTCCAAGGATAGTAGATTTGCAGGAATTGAATATATGCCTGAAACATTACTTCAAGTCAGATCTATCTAGAGAGCTTCATGTAAAGCAAAATGTCTAATAATTAATGGACAAATATTTTAGATTACAACAGACGAATCAGTTTACAAAGCTTGTTAGTTTTTCAAACTCAAACATCTAAGCATGGCAAATAAAATTTAACACGTATTTCAAGTTTGGTATTTAGATTAAATTTGAGCATAATAATCATCCTGGATTATATGGAGGCGTACAAGAGTTAGATTGAAAATAACTAAGGACATGAAATCCACTTTAACTTTTTGCCCAAAGAATAGCTAATTAAACAAATACAGAGCCATTTGCTGACTATCTGCTAATTTGTATCCTCTCAGATCAAACTATTATACCAATTAGAGTACAGTAATTATTTTCAGCATTTACATTATTTTTCTCACACTTGTTTCTGAAGAGAAGAGTTAAACCTTCCTGACAATGTTATCAGCCATTCAGAAGCACACAAAATGGCAGATTGTACAGATGTATCAAGTGCTATAGCTATGCAGAAGTTGTATTTTGCAATCATTTAAAAATTTTTCATTTCAAAGGCTGTCCTAGTGTTAAATGAGATTTTTAAAGTACTGAAATCTTCCTTACTGACATTTTACTATTAGTGCAAGTATTCTGTTTTCCTTTGAGTAATGACATGAAATACTTATTTTGAATTATCTCAATAGAAATACTTTGAATTATCTCAGTAGAACTTTAACCAGAATTTCACTTCTCTTGGATAAGGTTTTACTTCCAATTCCCATTCCACTCCATCTGGCCAACTTCCTTGAGAATTACATCTGTTGAAATGCAGTTTCTGTGTGGTCAGCCTGTCTAGCTCATGGCAGCAATACAAGCCAGCCAGGGAACACGGCTTACTATGAAGAAATAAGTAGTTTTGTTCCTGTACTATGGTTACTATGAAACTTCCCTATGGGAAAATACAATTTTATGTTGTAATGGCTTCAATCAAAGTATTTCACATCAGATGAACAAATGAGAACAAAACAACGAAATGAAATCTTTTTACTTCGAACTTGCAGAAATAGTTCAAAATCTCTGTTTTATAAAGGGTTCAGTTTTTCTCTTCTAATTTGAGACAAACAGAAATGTTGAAATATGAGATGTTATGGAAAGGACAAGAACTTTAAAACAAATTATAGAAGCCTAAAATTAAATTTAACACTGAGGGTACTGGCAGAGCTGTAGCTGTAATATGAGTTATCAGTTGCACATGTTCAGGATGATTTCTCTCCAGTATGAAATTATTAACTCTGTCTCTTGAAAACATAGTTATGTGAACAGCATAAATCAAGCTGGCTTCCTAGTTACATACTTCATAAGAAAAAATATGACTGTATACAAAACTCTCAAAAGGATCCATGCAGTTTTGATTATTGAGATAGCTAAAAGGGTGAAGCCTCAATTAATTCAATGAATCAGCACCTCTTATTAAGCAAAGGCTGGAACTAACCGTTTTAATCAGTTTTGAAGCTTCTGCAGATTTTTTTTTACTCAAGCTAATGCATTTTTACTGATTTTCTTAAGTTATCACTTTCCATCAGACTTCACATGAAATAATCAAATATATGTCCTTACAATCAATATTTACATCTCCAGCTAGAGAAAGATTCAAGGTACAGAATTTGGATGCAGATCCATGAAAAAGAGAATTAAGTCCTGGCTTTGATCTGAAAGGAAACAGCTCTTGCATCTAGAGTCCAAAACAATGAGCACCCTGTATGTTGTCCAATTAAAGAATGTACAGATCAACATCCAAAAACTGTCTAATTTCAAATCTTTCCTTGGCAGAATGAAATCTGTTTGTTTTCACAATCTCCAAACTTTTGAGGCATTCCAAGGACCTGAAATATTGACACATCCCAAAGGAGAAAACTGTTCTGTAAGAATTTTCTAGATCCTGCTTCAAGGGTTATCTTTAAATTCAACTTGGTCCTTTGTGGAAGTTCTGATTTCTGATTGTCAAGTTTACATATAAAGTTTGTGGCTAAGTGTCTATGGTAATTTTCTGTTTCATTGCAAGTATTTATATCAATACATCTACCATCTAGAAAAGGAAAGTCATGTATGTTAAGATTTTGCTCTTGCAGGCAGCAAAACTTGGGGTTAGGACCCACATTCAGGTCCTTGACTTGATATTGGTTACAGTGGTGCTAATACAGTGAATGGAGTCACACCTGATTTATAACAATACAGATGAGGTTAGAAATTGGCTTTGAGAGTCTCCTAAAGGGTTGAGTTGCTTATATTTTATTTATTTTCATGCTACAGTTAAGTCAGTGATTTAAGGGCAATAAATGTCCCCATGCAATTTGAACTATATGGTTCATTAAATGTAGTAAACACAATACAGAAGAAATAAATTTAACTGTTTAATCTAAAGTGAGTGAAGTATGCTTTTCAGCAGCTTGAAATCTTTTCTTGAAATTCTAACAGTAATAACTGGTAATTAAAGAGAATACACAAAAGAGATAAAAAAGAAAAATCTTAAGCAATGCCAAACCATGGCAAAAAAGGTTTATTCTCAAAATTCTACTGATAACAGCACAGGAGGAATAACAAGTAAGGTGGCCAAGTAGCTACAGAGCCAATGAACTTACCTATCAAATCTTTTTTTAGAAATTACATATTCATCTGGCATACAGGTGGGTTGGATCAAAAAAAGTAAGACAGACTTCTTAGAAAGACTGAAGGATTGTATTGAATAACACATGGAGGAATACATTTACTTAATACTTAATGTATTAATACATTAAGAGTCACGTAAAATTTTTAGACTAGAACCATTTGCTTGTTTTCCAGCACAGGATTTTTTCCATCGCATCATTCTTCAGAAAAGAAATGCCATCACATAGCTCATACTTAATGCTTTTTGCAGTTTGCATAACAAAGAAAAATTATTTTTATTATCACTCTGCACAGAAGATACATAACACGTATCTGCAATGACATCACTAGGACACTGGATCATGAGCATCTGAAAGATGAAGGCACTTGGTGACATGGAAACACAACAAAAGTCCATTAAAATATTCCCTCTATCTAGGGAATGAGTTTTAGGGAAGGATCCAACAAATCGGTAACCAACTTTATGAAATAGTTAAGAACACATCATTTTATTTCAGTCAGGTATTTATTAAATAACCTGTTGTGCTTTAAGATGAAGCAAAAGAGAAGAAAATGTGTAAACTGAATTCTGCAGGTTGTGGGAAAGGAGAACAAAACCTGAACCTCCTGTGAGGTAGCACTACAATTTTCCTCCAAGCCATGTACCAAGAGGAGCCCAGGCACCTCGCACTTACCGGCAGAGTGCAGGAAACTGCAGAAGATGAGCAGCACCAGTGTTGGGAGCATGATGCACGCCCTGCCGGGGCAGTGTTCTCAGTGCTCCCCTCCTTTCCAAGCAGGCAGTGCCAATGCTGCCACTTTCTAGGCTGCCCTCTTCAAGCTTGGATGCTTTATATATAGAATTGCAATGCCCTCCCTCATTCCCACAGCCTGCAGAAATTGCAGCAGCAGAGTACCCGCCAAACAGGATCTCCTCTTTATCAACTTCAACACACCTAAAAGCCACTTGGAAAAAGAAGAAAAAAAGAAAATGCAAACCTCCTCCAGTTCATTATCATTCTTACAAGGTTTTTATAATGGCTTCTATTTGTACACAGCTCAAACATTTTTACCTGCCTTCACTGAACAAATTTGGTATTATACTCAAAAGCAAAAAGACAAATAATACACAAATTATGATCACTAGCTGATTAGGAAAGGAATAATATTGGACCAGCACACAAAGCAGAAGAATGAAGTGCAAGAGTTTTGGAACTGCTGAAAAGACTGGTAAAATCTTTTCAGCAGTAAAAAAAGTAAAAGATGGTAAGACATGAATGAACACAGATACAGATCTCAGATTTTTGTATTAACTCTTCTTTCATTAACTTCCACTCACTCTCCTGGGTGATTGTGTTCATCTCTTCCTTGTGTGACTTTTTAAGCAGACTGATAAACTTTGCCTGGATAAAGAGATCTGTCCATGGCACAGATAATTTCCTGACTATGCAAGGGAGCTAATTAAACCCCTGCCCACCACTTAGCACTGCCAAGGGCAGAGGGCAAACTCAGTTCCAAAATGGGCCAGACTATTGCACTGTGGTACTTTGGAAACTCTCACAAGTTAATCTCCACCTTCCAGCCAACATCACAGACCAATTCCACTTCTGTTGCACTTGAATGTCTCCATTTTAGAGGTGAAATGTTGAATGCACTGGATATGTCCAAAGCATCACTGCCACCACTGATTTGACAGTAAAACAAGAACTTGCTTGATCCTGTCATTTTTCATTAGCAAAATAATTGCTTGTGGAAAAAATAGTATTGATATAAGAATCCTTTCCCTATGAAATATAAAATGCATAGAATATCTCTCCATATGAATTTCTTCAGCCTTTCCTGTTTTCACCTATGTAATACTGAGGTGAGCCTCTGAAGGAAAGGGGAATAGATGGGGCCTTTTCCTTGGCAATCTGCCTGCACAAGAGGTGCCTCCTCTGTCATGCCCACCACTACCACAACAACCAGATCACAAGCCATGCCCACAGCTGCCAACACTGCGCTTGCCCTGGTGCTTCCCTGTGCTTCCAGCATTCAGGGGCAGTGCATTAAGGATCAGAGAAGGGAAGGTGAGGGAAGGTCAGGCCAGTGAAAGGGGAGGGAAATTCTCAGTTACCTTTTCTGAGTGGCAGGAAGAAGCCCAGGAGAGTCAGTGACTTAATATGTATTTCAGCCCGAGCTCAATGTGGTTGTAATTAAAATGAGAACATTAAATTTTAATTGACATGAAGGTCTGCTTTTTTGTTTTTCAGGGTTGGTTTTCTTCCTCCTTACTACTCCCCATTCCCTACCCACCCCGGCAACAGAAGGTGGATGAAGTATACGGCTGTTGATAATAGAATTGCAAGCCTAAATTTAAAAATTTCTGTTGAAAATTCTCTCTGCATCTGCCTTATAAAAGCTCTAAAGTAAATGAACAAAATCACTTGTCACTTCCAAAAATCATGATCAAAGTGAAAAAATCCTAAGTCCTCAAAACAGCTTCTAACCAGACTGACACTAAGAGAAATATATAATTAAGATTTCACAACTGTACATATCACAGTATTTCTGGCAAATCAGCTCTAAGTTCTTATTAATGAAATCCAAAACAGAATTTCATTTTTTCCACTTCTAAGAAGTGTCTTCTTTATGAAGATAAGGGACTACAATGCTCCCTAGCAACTCAAACTTGATAACTGATAGTGTCAGACAGAAATTTGCCTTTCTCTGACAGATGAGACAAAAAAATTTCATCACTGTTGTCAAATAGGATTTTTTTGTAATATATGTTCATAATCTTTCTGTCAAGCAGTAATAAATTAAAACAGCTGACATCAATGGGCATTTAATGACTTCCACCTTTGAAGAGCTGGGCACTTGAGAGCATCACTTTTACTGTCAAAGGTGGCAGACTGAGACATCATGGAATTAAGATCACTGGTAACATTTAAGTTTCCTCTTCCATTACCATGGCTTCAAGCTTTTCTCTGTAGCCTTCAGGTTTACTGAAACCTTTTATTTTTTTACTATATGAAGCTTACAAAATTCTCAAGAAATGCACATACTGACAAAAGTTATTACAAATATTTACCCACAATATTGTTGTTTGCAGTTCCCTGTGTTTGTAGCAACATTCTTAGCTGAACTCATTCTGTCTGATAAGTCAGGATAAAGATATTACCTTCAGCTTTCCTGGAAGGAATTTCAGTCAGTCTAAATACTTATGATTCGGGAAGTTATTGTTTTCTGAAAACATCCAGTGATGATATGAACACTGTTAATCAAGACCATCCATCTACAACTGCATTTAAGTCAGGAATCCAGACCAAGAAAAAAGCATTTCCTTGAGGACTAAGGGAAGTGACTGTGTTCATAGTACATTAATAATATTTTACGTGGAAGAGCTTTGTGAAAAATTCTGTGCCCAGCGGTAGTGAGAGAATGATGTCTCTAATTAATGTGGGGTTTTTTCACATTTAATAATTATAATTGGTTTAGTAACAACATCATTTGTCAGAAACTGCTGTTGTACAGGAGAGCAGAGATTGTTGTGGCCATATTTAGTATCCAATAACAGTTCCTTAGTATTGAAACATAGTTTAGTTTCCAGCATCATGTTCACTTCTGGAAGGCTTTTGAAATGTCAAAGGAATTTATATAAGCCAGATATTATGCAAATTAAGAAAGTTATAACACTCCAACTAAGTAATAGACTATCTTGTCTACAGTTAATTAATCCAGGAATTTTTAGGTATATCAATTACAGAGTATTTTGATACTTTTATGCAGATTGCTAAGAAAATATTCCGCTTCCTGCAATATACTCATATATTATTTTAGCTGCCTTGCATATTTCTTGGATAAATAGCTATGTATCTTTAAAGAGAGTCAGACCAAAATACAGCATTTGATTAGCCCTAGTCCCTGTGGGTGTATAAGTAATTTCCAGCTTTGGAAGCTTGTGCCTGTATGTTTCCATTGCCCTTAGTGGAATGCAAAGATACAGGCTACAGCTTGATAGCAATCTGACATAACAGCTGAGCTGGTGGGTTTTGTCTTTGAGCTCTGAAATCTGATTTCCTGTCTCATTCATATTTTGAATAATTGTAAGATAAATTGTTTTAATATGACACTATTAAAATCACCTGTACTTTAACTTCCAAACTATTTTAGATGCCTGGCCTTCAAGTAATTGTTTTAAAATATTAATGATTGAATCATTTATGTATATTGAATATAATATTTGTTGTCTCAAAAATGCTGTATGAGAATTACATAAAATAAGGCTCTTGAAATTAATTGGGTCATCTTTTATCCTTTGTGACTGAGATATTCACTATGACTGGCAGGAAAACCTCAGTTTCTATCTACAATCCAATGAGCTGTAAAATTTCAGTAGGAAAGTTTGAAAATCCAGGGAATTTTTTGGTATAGATTGTCTCAAGGTAACATTATTTATTTTGTATTAGTGGTGCTTCACCTTACACAAGGTAATTCCATTACCATTCCTCTTTTTAAAAATATACCAAAAGCACAACGTAACTGACACTAAGGTGCTAAACAGAAGAAAATGAACTCCCATTTTTTCTTCCTGTGTCTCATCCTTGTCTTTCAGGTAATGTAGCCAGGGAGCAGAGGATCACATACAGAGCAGCTTCCCTGAGCTCAGCTTATGGCACCCACCAGGAGCTCCTGTCTAGTTGTGTGAGAGGCTGGCAGGCACCACATGGCCAGCTGGTTGTCTCTGCTGCCAAGAGCTTTCCAAAGAAACTGGCAGTAAAACAGATATATATTCTGAGAATGTTCCAATTGTGGTAAGTAAGAATTTTTTGGCTGAGAAGTATTCACAAAAAAATCATGACAAGCTTATCCCTCATCCTCAGACTATGATCCAGCTTTAGAACTTGCTGGTATTTAATGCTATGTGTCTTTCCAGCTGCTTTTCTTCATGCATTTTGTATACCTAAACTCCTTCCCCAAACAGTACCTTAAACAAGCCCAGAGTGATTCTGCTGCCAGACACTAAATAATCCATCCACCTTATGGTTTTAGTAGAAACCCACACTATCTGCTTTCCTTTTGGTCAACAGAATCAGGAAAACTTCCTTTCTTCATACCTTTGAAGTAGGTGAGCTACCTCACACACAACCAGAAAAAATTGCTACTGAGTAGACTGTTAGGGCTGCCACTCAGCTGGAACCATCTCTGCTGTCCTTGGGTAGCTGCCTACAGATATTTAAATGTACAATTTCATTGAATATTGTAAATTGTGCTTGGTTGCAATATGCAGACGCACGGTGACCATAGGTGTCAGGGAGTATTTAATTTCTGGTTTTAACAGTGTGTATGGATGAAAGTGAACACAAGCTAAGAAATAACAGCACTCTTTCACTGTTCCAAAAGTACCACTCTTATACTGTTCCAACGGTACTTTTGAACTTAAATGACTGTAGAGTCAAGTCTTTCCCATATACTTGTTAGAAAAAAGATGTAGAAAATAATTTAAAACTCATGCCTATAAAAGTGGCAGAAACTTCACTGATTGGTACTTAACTTTTAATTATGATTTGCTGGGGACAATGGCCTGAGACCTCCTTGTGTTGGCTTCATGCCTCTGGCAGTCACTGTGATGAATATCTGAGATATTGTAGGTGTGGGGACCTGGGCTGGTGCAATTCACTCTTTATGTCCTGCCAACACCAGGGGCTGACAAAGCCACCACTCCCTCAGTTCCCTGAAGCGTATCCGCTGCCCTGAGGACAGGGACAAAATATTTGAAGTGTTTCTGGAGTAAAACCATTTTGGGGAAAAGAAATAAACCACACAAAACAAAGCAAGGCCTGCTACTATGATACTGTGTTCCCCTTCCTGCACCGGAACACTGGGAACACAAACTCTGCTTGCTCTCAGCTCCCACACTCTTCTACTGCTTCTGAATCCTGTCTTGTTGATGCTGGACTCAAACTGGTTTGCATTTTGATCTCTGGAGTGGTCTGGGTTGCACAGTTTGTTCTATAAGAATCTTGAATCCTGGTCATTTTAGCTACAGTGCTGACAGGAAAGAACAGAATAATAGGGTTGTGGAAAGAAACCATGGAAGGACTGTCACCTCGATTCATGTCTGTCTCCCTTTGACTTTTTAACTAAAGCTTCTCTCAAACACTATGATCATGAACAAAATTTTGTGTAGATTCTCTTAAGACCAAACTTATCTTCTAGTGATTAATGAATCTACAGAGGAAGACTGATTCGCTTATTTTCATTTGCTTCTAGTAGAGAGAAAAAGGATTCATGATGACCTCATGTAAAGTCTAGAGATAGATTAGTTTTTATGCTGAACTAAATCCAGACTCGGAGTGGTCTTTTTTCCCAAATAGAAAATGTTGAAACCAATTTGATTTTACTTTTTAAATTCCTAAACTACATTTTTCTTCTGAGCTACATTAACATGGAAAACCTTTATCTAATGGACAAAAATTTCTGAAAACACAGGTCGGGGTTTTGGGGTTTTTGGTCTTTAGGTTTTAACAACTAATCAATATTCATTTTCTAAGGGAAATTCAGGGAGTATCTCGAATCCTGAACCTGAGCCATTCTCTTGGGCAGCATGCACTTTGACTCCATACTGTACAGAAAAGGAATGGAAAGCATTACATATGAAAAAGAAGCTGTGGCTCAAATGTTTCTAGCTTAGTTAGAACTCAGTTCAGCAAGTTCTTTGAAACATCCTAAGTTTTCCTAATTGCTGTACTCATAATTACCACACAACTGAGCTAAATCTGTAGTTTGTAATTAATGTTCAAACCGGACTTGGAAAAATTAAAATTATTTGCTTCTTGTACATCACAGCTCTGTTAATTTAATTATCAGATAGATTTTGTTACCAGATACAGCATGAAAAGCAAATACATTATATGAACCAGGAATTCATTAAGTACAAGCTTTGACCTCTATTGGTAAGGAAGTAAAATAGAACTTGTATTTACACAAATATTAAGAACTGGGAACAGGAAGCCAGTGGCAATCCATGTTTAACTTGTTCTTTAATGTGTGTGCATTTTAGAACAGATAGCCTCCAAATGATGGTAATATCTGTTAACATATCTGGTAAGATAATACAGTCAAGCATAAATTTTTGTTTACCCTTTACTTGTCATATTTTGATCCTTTTTCTTTTATGCATTTTGGTTGACTTTGATTTAAAACAAACAAACAAACATAAACAGTCATTGTAGTCACTTTGCCAGAGTTCTGAAATCTCATAGATGTCTGAATTGTGATAGAACAGATTTGAAAATCATGACTTATGTCTTATTCTCAAATTTGAAAACCTCTTTCCATTTCTAAAGAAATTAAGTTATTGGAAGAATGAACCAAAGGTAAAGGTGGAAAAGTGTGGAGGGATTGATGGAGGTGGTTTCCATGCACAGTTTCAAAAACAAAGGACAGTATGGCTATTTTCCCCATGGGCAGAGAGCACTCTGTCAGGAGAATCATAACAAGAATGCACGGATAGAAATCATACAAAGAACAAGAATTAACAACTTGCATCACTTTTGCATGTCTTTACATTTGATTATTCAAACATGACAGAATTGCAGCTGCAACTTGCAACTCTTCCTTACATCTTCTTGGTCTCTGAGGGCAGACAGCTGTGTTTGTGTCATGTCTCTGTCAGCTGACTATTTAATATATGAAGACTTCACTGCATGGAGAGACTGGCAGCCAGTTTATATTTATCTCTATGAAAAATAAAGATGTCAGCGTTCCTATTTCCTCACAAAGATTTGAAAATTTTTTGCCCTCATTTTTCATCTAAATAAATGCTACAGATTCTGTCCTGAAAGTTCTTTACTTCTGTGCATGACTAAGTGTAATCAAATCTGCATGTTATTATCAGTCACACTGTACAGAAAGAACAGTTTTTGCTCATGATAAAATCCCCCACTATTTGAAAGTTCTGTGTCATTAAGTTAACATGCAGATTAAATGTAATAAACTATGAAGAATCGGCTGGAAAATGAACACTAAACATGAAATTGTTTTTATATGCCAGTTTCAGTTGGACAAATGCACTGCCCAGTTTTTAAACTGAGCACAGTATAGCACTGAATTGCTGCACTGTGCCATGCAGTTATATATTTCTTATCTCAAGCTCAGATTTTCTTCCCTTGGGTCAGGTGGAAGTTGTCTCATATGCAAACACACAGGGCAATATAAAGGAATATTTCACAGAGCTATGGTAGGATCCAGACTTAACTTTGGTCCTTACACTTGTGAATTGGGCTACTCCCTTGTGTTCTTCTTCCAAACAATACTTAAATTAGTAGTAGATATTCTCTATTAGTTGTTCTCCAGTTTTTTTTTTGTTTTGTTTTAGACTCCCTTTCAGGTAAATGTTCCACTCCATTAATTACTGACTTGAAATCTCTAGTTTCTCATTGTTCAGTTTAAGAACAAGCAGAGGGGCTAATCACAAACCACACACATATGTTACCTATCTACAATCCAATATAAGCAAGATATTTGCCAAATGTGTTTTCTAAGGTGTAATGTGCTGATATTTTTAAGAAATCAAAATATACATTCTTAAATTCATCTAAGATCTTATCCAAATACATTAGATGACTTAAATGCTGTAACAACTCCAGTGTTTCTACCTGTTAATATTTACTATGTGTATAAATGTATATATCTATGGTATGCATATATGTAACTTATGTATATACATATTATATGTATATACCTATGCATCCTATTCTTTTGACCATCTATTTAGTGAATCCAGAGAACTGTGCTGATGTCAGGCTGAGAACTCTAAACAGAACTGAAAACTTTGACCAATCAAAGTACTTAACATGGCCCAAAGCATGGGAAAAAATGGCGGGGGCAGGTTTTGTTTCCCTGATGTAATTCTGGCATGACATCAGTAATTCCTCTGAGTTAATCTTACAGTAGTTGCAAGGCCTGTGGCTGCTGAGCTCTATATTGTGTACTTACCCTAATTTCTCAACCAAGTATCAGCAGAATACTTGCTTGTTGTGAATACAAGAACTCAAAATTGCCTGTGGGGAATCTGGCAAGCTGAACTACTCCCCTGTTTATATGTTTTCAATTAAATAAAAGACTAATTGAATTTCAGCAACAGCCATAATTCATGGCTGTTGCTGAAATCTATGATAAAACTCTCATGTACTTTTAAGGTAACATTTTTCAAGCCTCAAAAGCAGTGAAATATTCATATGTGAGAAGCACCAAAATATAAAGACAATAAAGAAACTAAATAAATAAAGTGGAACTTTAGCTATTGCTTTATTGCATTTATCTATCTTCCACACATTTCCAGAAAGAATTTTATTTAATTGTGTTTCATTGATCTCACCTGAAAAGTTAGAGCTTATGATGTGTACATATGCTCTCACCAATTACCACAATCCTTGTGGTAATGTGGTGGAGTAGTGCCTACATTAATGTACAAGAAATGTCATGTACTCCTTGCCCTCACTGGTATGTATATGTTTTTGGTTACTCTGGGGTTTGGCAGCCTCTGGATTTTTCAGTAACAAGCAGACATCACAATGTGAAATGTTTCACACAGTCAGAAAAGAATGGGAGAACTTTCTTTGTGCTGTACCTCCTTTTCCTTCAAGAACTGCAATTACACGTGCAAGGAAGTTTAATTCCTAGAGCATCCTCATTGACTTCTGCTAAGCTTGATGCAAAAAGGTGGGCTTCCCACACATCTTTATTTTGAGAATTGAGTTTCAAACATCATATTGAATTCCTACTAATTGCTACTGCATGACACTTGTGAACTTGCTTTGTTCCAGTAATGCAATACAAAAAAGACAACACATCTGATTGTCCTGTATTGGTACAATCTCTCAATCTTCCCCAAGGTGAGATAGATGTAGCAGTGGGGCTCTTGTTTAAAGAGCTGGTGTTTAATGAACACCATTAAATGTGCTAGGAAAGCTGAGGTCGATGCGTGACAAGCACTGAGCATTAGAGCAGTCCTCTCTTGCTCTCAGGTAAGCTCATTGAGGTATAGTGTCAGCTTATAGAAAAGGCTGCCAGTTTGGTGAAAGAGCATTGCTGAGGATTACAGCCTTTTGCCTGAGCTTTCTGAATATTGAATTCAGACAAAAGAGTCTGCTGAAAGTCTGGTTCTGGATTTGAAACTGTATGGGAAAGCACAGCTAACAAAGGATATGTGATATATTTGTAATGGACTGATGAGAAGGCGCTCTGCAGCATTTTTCATTGGCCATCATTTCCCATATAATGAAAACTTTGTGTTCAGTTTATTATCCTCTATTTCAGTCAAGCAATGAAAAGACTGTGCCGTTTGTTGGAAAGATATTTAGCAGCCTTATATCCAGTGGGAGACAACAGAAAGAACTGTTTGTAGCCACTCACTGCTATCAGAGAATATCCATTTATTACAGCCTGTACTGACA
The DNA here is from genome assembly GCA_013397195.1 of Hylia prasina. Taxonomy (NCBI): domain Eukaryota; kingdom Metazoa; phylum Chordata; class Aves; order Passeriformes; family Sylviidae; genus Hylia; species Hylia prasina. Next base: position 61,555 of record VYXD01016581.1, on the reverse strand, counting down.
GAGGCAGGTTTTCTGCAGAGGGCTGCAAGCTGCAAAGTGTTATACTCAGCAGAAGTACATTAATAACTGTGAAAACAGTTCTGTTGGTTTTGTCAGTGCTAATTGTCTCTTCCTTTATTTTGTTCTGTTTGCAATGAGGATGAACACAGGTGAGAGAGAGAAAATTGTGTTTTCCATCAGTTTTTATAATGGCTAAACCTGAACAACCTTTCTCCTCACAACTGAGAGCACTGGGGTGGCTGCTGTTGGGAGATGGAGGCTTTATACTGTTTTCTACAACTGCATGTGGCAGCTCCATGATACACCAAGAAACTCAGTTAAAGCAACCTACATTATGGGTGTCCTGGTATTGGCTGGGACAGAGCTAGGTGCCTCCTTAGTGGCTAGTACAGTGCTGTGTTTTGGAGTTAGTAGGAAAACAATGTTAAAAACAAAGTGGTGTTTTGGATGTTGTCAAGTAGTGCTTACCCTCAGTCAAGGACTTTTCAATTTCTCACACTCTGCCAGTGGGGAGACACTGGAGGGAACATGGCTGGGACAGCTGACCTGAACTGGCCAAGGGGATGTTCCACACCACAGAACATCACATTCAGCATATAAACTGAAGTGAGGTATATGGATGGGTGCAGTTGCTGTTTGAGGACAGGGTGGGCATTGGATAGTGAGCAACTGTATTGTGCATCACTTGTTTGGCTGGGTTTTCCCCAAGTTTATTATTAATTAGTAATGTAATATAACATCAGTATTAATTCTTATAATTAGCGCTATTATATTTTGTTGCATTTATTAAACTACTGTTATCTCAACCCATGAGTTTGCAGGGTTTTTTCCTTTCTCTGATTCTCCTACGCATACCATGGCAGAGCAGAGGCAAGGGGAGGTGAGTGAGTAGCTCTGTGGTACTTGGTTAGCAGCTGGGGATAAACCCTGAGAGTGGATTCTTGCTTGGAAAGAACTTTGTCTCGGAGCAAACAAGATAACAATTGTGAGCATTCTCTTGACAATCTGGGTTGAGGGCACTAATAACTTAGATGATCATTCTTCCACAATTGGATCATATTTCTTAACAATAAGTCCAATAGGGGATCGACTGAACTGCTGAAGGTACACTCACTTACTGTTATAAACCTGTCCCTGCATGAAAGTTTTTTCCAGAGTCACAGATAAAAGCAGCAAAATGCTTCAGACACTGTCTTTACTGCTACTGAGTTGTATCACGAAGGCTATAATTCTCAATATTTTTTTTAACTAGGTATGGACATAATATTGTGTGTTGTTCAAGATTTAGCACTTTAATAGTGCCTACTTGCTAAGTAAAATCCTAAAGGATCAGCAGAATGTAGTTAAATGACGATGGTTAAAATTCTCATCAGCAAGCACCAAACTCAACAGATATGTCAACAATGACATAAGCATGATTCACCACATCAGGATATCTTTGAGTATTTGAGATTTTGAAATATTTACAACACTATTCTTTAGTGGAGTCAGATATAAGAATACACAAATGGAAGTTGACTCTGGGTTTTTGATTGCTTGTTTTTAGTGAAGATGCAACAACTGCTCTTTTTGTGTTGCCTTTTCAAGTATTTGGCCCATTTTGAAGCATCTGCATTTAGAGAAGTCATGCTATTGGTTCTACCAAAGGAAATGTTCATTCATGGCTAGTGGCAAGGAGGGAAGGATGAGAAACTCTCATCATTACTAAAGTATGTATGGCTAAGCATCAGCATCTAAATTATCCATATTATGAAAGAAAATAGATTTAAAAAGAAACATAATGGTTTCCCCAGCTGTCTTCTGCAGACCTGGGAGACATAGAAGATCATCAAGGTAGCTCTCTCTGGATCTGACAGCAGTGGTGGTCCACATAAAGACCAGTAATATACCATGAGACTCGTGGCTAAAGATTGTTACTGAGTGGAACATCTGACTGAATCAGGGAACTTTTGTCTGATCCCCCACACAAATGGCACTGTTCTCACTCTATCTAATGTAGCAATACAAAAACAATGCAACAGTGTAAGAATTTGTGGAAATTACAAAGACCTCTATTAACAAGGTAGTTATGAAGCATCCTTGTCATTTGTGATCTTAGATATGGCACCATGCTTTGTTGATGCAGAGAGATGGGCTGATGTGGTTTGCCAGGTAGTACATCCCTCAGACACCTCTTTTGGAGTCAGTGATCTCCTGTCATCCACTCTCAGGGGGCGCTTACTGAAAGTGGTTCAAAGAATGTGTGGTGGGACTGGGTACCCAGGTTGTGTCTGCAGCAAGGTGGGAATGGCAGGTATTGAGCAATGCCTTTTGTTGGTTTTTTTTTAAATACCAAAATATGGATGTCTATCAGTGATGCTGGCCTGTGTAGACCTAATGGTGTTTGTTTCAAACCCGGGTCTGTTTTCTGTCTCAGTATTAATAAAACACAAAGGTCATTTATGTACATGTAGTGTATTAAACTGAACTCAGCTAGGGTGTTGATTTGGTCTGTTTTGATTATTGAAACTGATCTTCATGTTATTCAGTTTTTTGGATGTAATTTATTCAAAATTATATATGTTCTGCTTTAAAATCCAGTTACCACTGAGGTATCAAAAACATAATCTTTTTGATGCAATTTAAATATAACATGCTAAGAGAATCAGTTTATGAATTCTAGGCCATAAGCAGGAAATTAAAGAATTTTTTAAAAAACTTTTAAAACAAAATTTAGGAAAAATGCGTTTGTTTGTTTTTTAATTTTTCTTGACTATAAGTATTATTGTTTGAAATCTAAGAGAGTCAATGCGGACTCTAGTATCTCTGAAACCAGGATTCTGAGTAGGTCAATAATATCCAGAACAATAATTTTTATATCAAGAAATCCAGTAAAATTTAAAATGTTTACTCTTTACTGATTTTCCAGGACTTTAACTACGTAATCAACAGATAGAGTATGTTTACATATTGGTAGCAGCCAGTGAGTCACTATTTAGTATTTACCTTCAGTGATGATGTTGATAGCAGACTGTGCTATCTCTGCAAGTTCCATATGGTTTTTTGGGGTTTTTTTTTGCACTGTTGGTCTAACAGACAAGTTTATCTCATCTTGTACCTACAATATCTAAAGGATATTTCTATAGATTTTGTTTGAAGGACAAAATTGAATTGTCTGAAGCAAAGCATATGTGGGGAAAATGGTTGCGTGACATCTTTTGGCAGTATTTCTTTGTGGCAAATGCTGAAATTATTGGAGAGTTTTTCAGAGCAAAGGGCTGCCTATCTGAAATAAGAACTTGTGGCGGGTTGACCTTGGCTAGATGTCAGGTTCTCTATCACTCCCCTCCTCAACTGGACAGGGCAGAGAAAATATAGCTAAAGGCTCATGGGTTGAGATAAGGGTGGGGAAAGATCAATCACCAGTTGCTCTCACAGGCAAAACAGACTTGAGTTGGATCTGTTACTGAAGATTTACCCACTGGTAAATCAGTGCTGGCTACTCCTGATTGAACTTCCTTGTCCTTCATGTCCCTTAAAATGTATTCCAGGATTGGGTGCTCCATCACCTTCCCAGGTACTGAGGTGAGACTGATCAGCTTCTGCTTTTCTGTGACCTTCCCTTAGAGGAAGTACCAGGATCTCACCTTGTCTATCAATTGTTCTAAATTGGTTCTAATTTGAACCAATTACTTGCAAAGAAATCTTGCTAGCTGTCGGTTTGATACTGGAAAATCCTAAAAACCTCTTTCTGTGGCTTAGCAAACTATTGTGATTTGTTAAGTGTTGCTTAAAATACCAGCATCTCCAAAATTCAAAAAATTTCCGGAATTATTTGGAGTTACTCTGAATTGTTTGCATGCCTCCTGTCAATTATCTCTGTATTCTCCAGTAAGTATAACAAAAGCAGTTCCTTAAATAGAATCATTACTTTTCATTAGTAACCATTAGTTATTCAAAGAGCCAAAACTAATTGCTTTGTATTCTAGTGATCTTTCCTTCCTGCTGTCTGAGGACATGACTTCTGGCCAAGATCCCAGCGATCCTCCCCCAGATGTCTCCTCTCCTCATTGCTTTCCTGTGCCAGGGCCTCCCTTAGTTCTGGACCGTGCTCTCTGCTACTGCCTGCTGTGTAATCTCCAGGCAGAAAGACTGGAATCACTGGGAGGCAATGAGGAGAAATGTTGGTGTCTCTAGCCCAGTGCAGAGAAACTTTCAAGGCACTCTGAAATGGTAAACAGCATTCTGTAGAAGGTTCAGACCTAAAGGTCTCCTACAGACCCTAGGTGGATTCCATGACTGAAATCATGGGATGCAGAGGCCGTTTCTCTTTTAAGGTGAGTTTTTCCTGCAAGGCCTAAAATGCAATCTCTAATTTGCAAGATCTGGTTTCTCTGCCTTCCCCTGAGTTGCAGAGCAAGGTGACTTCTACTCTAGGGTAGGGAGCTGTCATTCAATCTCTACTATTCTCCACTTCCATTATTAATGCCTACTACCATTGGTACTGATCCTTTATACTTCCTAAACAGGGTGTGGTAAACACTGCTCTGCCAGGCAGGAAGAAAATTATTTATGCCAATCCAAAGATGAGGATACTGTGAGAGACAGTGATAGCATTGGAACTGGATCTGTCTTTACTCATTGTTTGGCTGACAAGGGTTTAGAGCAGGACCTATCTCTCAGGGTACCCTAAACAACCATTCACCAGCACAAACTGACACATCCTTTGGACCAGTCTGTGCTACAGAAAATTAGATATGCGTTTATGGTTGTTTCATTCACCCAGAATCAGTCAGTCTGAGTGACTGGCTGCTTTATCAATGCCGAAGACAAACCTTCATCAAGAAGCAATCTTCTCTGAGTGCTCTGCGGCTGTCACCTACTTCCAGGTGGCTTTGCAGTCTCAGCTGTGCAGGCCTCTGTGCAGGCTGAGTAGGTACCACGGAACTGCAGCCATTTCTCCTGAGAACACCTTTGTGCTCCTGGAAGGTAATTGCTGCACCTTCTTCTGTGGTAACAACTTTGAGGAAGTGCTGGCCATGGTGAGCTTTGGCCCCTTTGAAGATAAGGAGGATGGCAGCCATTCTGAACAACAACATTTAGGAATGTTTATAATGTTTCTTTGGGGCTAGTTTATAACAAAAGGTCGGCATCATTAGAGCAGTACACAATTTATGAACCCCTACAGTATATGAAGGCAAGGGTGAAAAGAAACTCATTTGGTGTGCACTGCCCCATCAGAAAAGCCTCTCCTCTGGGGAGTATGTAATACTGTGCACTTGCTTCCCCTCTGTGAAAGAAAACCCCTAAAACTACAGGTATAGGAAGTCTGATATGACGAACAAGGAGATAACTTAGAAAGAATATCCTTGCATTAAGCATAGCGAGTACATAAAACATAAAAGGGCAAGATGTATTTTTACTCTTCTGGTCCATTTTCTACTAGGTAAATAGGTATAAAAATGGTACTGGTGACTCCCCAGATTCCCCTTAGCTTGTGTGTTTGGGGGTCTCTATTTCTGCTTGAGAGGCTTGGACAGGACTCCCCCTTCCCAAGCAGCCTATGAGAGGGATATCACTCCATGGTGTGATATTTGCTATGAAAATGCTACCTTCAAAAATTCAAAGTGGAAACGTGTGGATAATCTCCCTAATACCTAATCACAGAAATCTATTTGAGCAGAAGTAAAAAGATTTGGTAAATGGTTTAATAGCATACAATAGATAAGTGGTGTAACAGCAAAATTGGCTCTTGTCTGTCCATGGGCAAAAGTCTCTGGGCTTCCCTCAGCGTGTGACCAGAAATCCGCTATATCACACAGAGAATCCGTGTGCCTTGGCAGTTCTGCAGTTTAAACTTGACTGCCCACCCAGAACTCCCTATTGTAACCCCCAGGGAGACTTGGCTGCTTCTGCATGCACTCCACTGTCCCTTAATTGATTGATATTGCTTCATTTATAAAGTTCCACCAGCAAGAGGTGACATTTGTATGGTTACATTTGATGTATTGCTGAGTACAGAATGGCTGTCAGATTTGACAGCACAGTAACAGCATTGCCCATATTTTATATGCAATTGTGCAAAGTGATCTGGGCAGTTCTGAGTTTGAAAGCCGAAAAATTCTTCTTTGATCTGCACACAAATTAATTATTTCGAAAAAAGGGTTCACAGGTTTTCCCTTTTGGCTTAACATAGACAGGAAAAAATTGGACCTGACATACATAGGCAAAATCTACTTACTGCTTGATAGGAATCATTCCCTGGATTTACACAGGTGCCACACAATAACAAATTTATCTATTTGTAAACATACATCTGTTCATATTGATATTTATATTTGTTGATGTAAGAACTGCATGAACATGACTGGTACAGTCCTGATAAGTAGTAAGCAAGAGGTTTTGTGTGTGCTGTTGGCAGGAGCAGGTGTGTCTGGTGATAGGTGCTTGGATTTTGCTGAACGCCAGCTTATACATGAGCAAGGAAGATATTTGTAGAAATCTCAGCACAAAATAATTGAGTTTGCCTAATGTAACTTAAAAGTGTCCATTGTTAATCATGTGGAAAAGAAAATAAATAGCTGTGAGGGAGAGCAAATAATTTTTTTTCTTTAATTATTTTTAAGAAAAGCAAATGCACAATTGCAGTGAAAGGCTTTATTTTCCTTTTTCTTGTAAGATTTTTTTGATATTTAGTGTGATCTTTAATTATGATTTTACCAAAAGCCTCCTTAATATCCTTATGGTTCTTTATCTGGCATTTTTAAAAGAAAGCTTAACAGCAATGAATCAAAGCCTGGTTTACATCCAAATTCAAGTTTTGCAGTCACTGTCTCTTTGCTATTGGAATTTAGGACCCAGACACAACTTCCAAAGGAAGATGCAGCTTCTAAAATCTGAGGAGTGGCTGGGCTGGGCCTGGGGCTCTTGGTGTTCTGGTCTGCCCAGAGCTGTGAAATTGTTGGTGAGATGTGCCTCCAAGTGAAACAGCTGTGGGAGGAGGTCCACAAGCTGTGAAGAATCTGAAAGGATGAGGAAGGCATCAAATGGAAATTCCTTGAGACCCCAGGTAAAATACTGCTGAGGCAAGGGCGACCTGAGAAGCATCAGGCACGGCTGGAGGGCAGTGATGGACCTTTGGGGATGGAGGTGGTGTTCAGCTTGGTTCTGTTGCTGCAGGAAGGGTCTGAGGATGGCTGGGATCCCTCAGGTTGTTTCCTGTTCTGAGGAATCAGCGTTCCTGGCTGCTGCTCTGGAAGGCCTGGACAGTGACAAATGCAGTGTGGGGAACAAGTTAAAAGTCTTTGTTACAGAGCTGTCACCTGACTGGGGTCATGAAGGCGTGGTGGGATAATTCACATGCTTGGAGTGCACCAGAGGAGGGACCCACCAAGACAAAATCCAGCTGTCAATGCACACAATTTTCTCTTACAAATCCAATACCTTCTCAAACCGAATATAATCCAGTGTGATTTCCCACTGCTGTAAAAAAAGAACTAAGGTTATAACAAAGCTGAGACAATCATGGTCATAAAGGAGGAAGTAGCAAGTATAAGAAACAAAAGATCCAAATTTGCCAAAGGTATTGGTAAGAGAATGACCTTACTTAAAAAACTTTTTCCTCCATTCACATCTTGCCTATTTCTATTTTTGAAATGTTTAGCAAACATCTCAAAAATGCTGGAGTGAATGAGACAAGTAATTGTAAAAAGTAAGGAAAAATCTTCCAACCATACAGAAAAAAAACAGTAAATAACAAGCCAAAATTATATGCCACAACAAATACAAGATGCTGAGGCTAGAATGCCAATAAACAATAACAAAGCACTTCAGAATATAAGTATAAATTGTGTACATTGGTATCTAGTAATGCTAAAAAAATACACAGGAGTGGGATGCCTATTTCACTACCAAACTCTGTTTGAATTTAAAATAAATATATATTTTTATCATAAAAATAATAGTGTTATATTTATTAAAGGTCTGCCTGTTCATAAATTAAGGGGTTTGTTACATGACTGCATGAAGCATGTCAGCTGGAAATACTGCTTGGGTTTTGGTTTTTGTTTTTAATATGCTAGTAGTCTCATGGGTGAGTAATTTCTATTTGGCATTTCAAGAGCTTAAGAACAACGCTGCCTATCTGGAGCTGATATTGAAACAGGGTTTTAACTTCTTCCTCATGTTTATATCTGTTGCTTTAACAAATAGTAAACATTCAGGAATCTTGGAATCCAATGTGATAAGATTCTTTAATTTTCCCTCACCAGTCAGGCCATGTAGCCCACAGAGTCTGATTTAATGTACAAAAAAAATTTAAAAGGAAAATAAAAAAAGTGGATTTGTTTTCATAGTGATAAAGTTTTAGGAAGAAACTCTTGCTGTGTGTAGAGTTTGAGTGAGCACACACGATGTGGCACACGTTTGTGCAAAAAGGTTATGGGCCCTCCCCTGCCAAGCAGTACAGCAGATCAACAAATAACCTGCTCATTTATCAGAGCTGGGAATGCAGGAGAAGGCATTCACAGCAAGGAACTCCCAAACTCAGGTTAATCAGCAGTCTCACTGCACCTAGAAGACAGATCACAGATGGGTGTTAACACTTCTCCCAGTCTGTTGCATGTGCATGGAATAAATGCGGGTTGTTTAGTTTGAATCAAGCAAGATACTCTGCATTTTTAGCATGTTTTGAAAAGGTAGTTTACAACATCTGGAAAATGCAGACTGTAGGTTTCTGTCAGCTGAGAACTATGCTATTTCCTATTGAGTAGAAACCATTTTGATGCTAACTTCAGCTCAGCTAAACAAGATTTTATCTCCAAATAATAGAAGTAACAATATTCTGCTATGCCTGTTTGTTGCTTCATAGGGTCAGTAATCCACGTCATATCTTATTTTCTATGTGATGGAAATTTAGGAATAATGAAAAGAATGCAGGAACAGACAGAAAAGATAATTTTCTCCAGTCACTATAACTACCCCAATAGATGAGAGGAATGACTATTCATAGTGCCAAGCAACACCAGGCAATTTGTTCTGGGGCATGGAATAACTCTGGGTTTTTTTTTACTGATGGGAACATTTGTCATTTGCAATTGCCAGACTGTACATATGTTGGCATTAGATAAAATCTCAGTATGCTTCTTGAATATTTTCTGCCTACCAAATGATTTGTGGTTGAAAACAAATCTGAGCAACTCCTGTCTTCTCTAATAAACTAATCAGACAGTTCTGTTCCCTCCTCAGTCTGTGGGAGTACAAACCCATGTCTCTTATGTTTCACCAGGGTGCACTGATCATCATTAAACTGCCTCCTAGTCTGTGCAGAAATGCTCCTTTTTACAGTCTTACTGATGCTGTGACACAGTGCAGCAAGATTTATGGAAGGGAAATAAAGCAAATGAGGAGGATCACAGTCCTCTAGCTTCTGGGATAGGGCATTCATCTGGGAGGTTGAAATATATCTCTGTTAGACCCTGCAAAAACTCTAGCTCAGTAATTTTATGTTATGCTGTCATATAAACACCAGCATAACTAGCATTATTATGATTTCACAAATACTTGGGTGCAGTTTAAAAAGGATTAAATTGTCTGTCCTATTGGACTTAGCATAGCACCAAACTAGGGAGGTTCATTAGCAGGGTTCAAGGGAGGTTCATGGCTATAATGCTGTGTTCATTACAGACCTTTGCAAACACAGAAGTATTAAATGCTCACAGATCTCAATGCTAAAATCCTGAAGCCAATTGCTTGAAAGATATGTTTACACACTTTTTTTTTCCTACAATGAACTAATCTAAATGGAGGCAGTGTTTACTACTGCGTGCATTTTTCCCCCAAATTCAAAGCTCAGAAAACTGAAATCTCAGGTTACATTTTAAGAAATGGCTTGTGTAATCAAATCAGTGCAGTTCTGTGTCATGGCAGATTTTTCTGGCTGACAAAAAGAAAGGGAAAACTGATCTTGTTCTGTGTTATTTAAATAGTCCTGATATCTGTGACTTCCACCTGTTACATGCCAGGGAAAGCAGCACATGCAAAAGTGTGGTAGAAAATTGTGTCATTTTCTTTCCATCTTCATTCAAGATCAGATGTGTGGCTGCCTTCTCCACCGAGTCTCTGATCCAATTCTGTGTGCTCACATTGCTTCTAATTTTCTCATGAGTATTAATTATAACTTCATTGGCTGGAAGTAGGGTTCCTGCCCTTTTGGAATTGTCATTGTGTTGCTGTCATGATTCCAGAGAGCAAACACTGTGCTTGCTTCCCTCTGGGAGTAGCAGTTATTTCCTGTTTTGGAGCAAAGTCAGCCTCACCTTTTACCACTAAGGTAGCATCACAAGATTTTCACAACCAGGATTATTAACTTTTAAAGTGTGATGGCTTTTGTTTTGTTTTGTTTTCCCTGAGATGTATCTGCCTCTCCAGGGAAACAGTTATTCTGTATTTCTGCCTGCTGTGTCAGGTAGAAGAGGAAATTTAAAGTCTTCCAGCCATCATTATCCTTCCATAAATCTAGGACAAAAATGCACTAGATTGCCTAAAATACTGCAGTTTAAAGAAACAAATTAGTTCATGAATTCTCAGTGAAGACCACTGCGATGTCTCATGGCACTGAATATGAAAGATAAATCATTATATGAGGCAGTGTCTGCAAAACTTAATTTTGGATCAGTAATAGGCCATATTTGAACCCATTCTGTTATGAGTAAATTCAAAGAACTCTGCATACACCAGCTTTCCTTCCTGGTAGTACCCATGAGTAACTTCCTGAGACAGGCTGGTTGCTGGGGATTGCAACAGGCAGTTCTCTCTGTGGCTGTAAGGACTGCCAACAATGCCAGGAGAGAAAGCTGGTTAATAAGTTACAGTGCCCTCAGGCTGGTGTATTGTCAGTGACCTGGATCCTGGTTAGTGCTTTACAATGAAGTGGTTCTCAGTGTCTTATTTGGAGTGACCACTTTGAAGTGTGTTGGAATATATGCAGTGAAAAGCCAATGGGAAAGCAGCAGCTCATGTAGAAGAGCACATTAATGCAGAAAAGTAAATAGCAAACTTTCAGAGGTCACAGACTGGTCTATTGCCTTTTTTTTTTTTTTTTTTTTTTTTTTTTNTTTTTTTTTTTTTCCTGTATTCTGGAATTTGGACAGCACAGTTGGCTGACAGAGGGTCTAATTAGAGGTCACACAGGGCATGAGACTGGCAACTGTCACCCTCCTGTGGGAACAAGTTTGGGTCTGTATTCTTTGGGCTTGCCCAGGAATAAAGGGAGCAAACACGATAATGAAGACAGACTGGTATTACTGTTTGCAGGCTTCGTGTCCTTTCCCCCTTTCTTTGGTCAATGAATTCGTAACAGGGAAAGGTCCTTCTTAATATTTTCCATTTCCTGTGCAATGTCTTTATTTTTTCAGCCCCACCATATGTTTCCAGCGAATTTTGACAGAATACTACTGCTTGATGTTTATTCAAATAGTTTCATCTTTGAAACACAGTATAAAGGCTGTCTGCTGCTTGCAAATTCTCACAAGGCTGGAGTGGCAAATGGTGTTAGTTTTGCTGCAGCAGAAAATGGAGAAGTGACTCATCCATGATTGCAAAATTTGTTGGCATTACTGCTAGAGAGAAGGAGCTCTGTGCTAAATTGTCTCTAGAAATGGTTCCTAGCAAACGAATTTCCCTTTTCTTCAGAAAAATTGAGGTATTAGATCAGAGTTACTTAGAATAACCTTTTCGAGGTCCTCCTCATCTGACTACCCCCCTTAATCCCCAGATGGCTGACATAGCCATTCCTCTGCTGTCACAGAGACTTCTGTCTGTGGTGATGCTTTTGCTGTTTGTCTTCTTCCAGTCAACCTTTTTATTATCTACCTTCATTTGCTCCATGTGCTCACTTGTTTCATACCTATTGAGAGAAATGTACAAAGCAAAGTAGGTAGCTGCCAGCACTGAGTCCTGAAGTGCATTAGGTGACACTGCTGCTTAACCTGTGTTATTGGAGACTGGGTGCCAAGCTGAGAAGGACAAGTTCCTTCTTCTTAGTTTTACAGTTTAGAAGTAAGATTATAGTTTTAGCAATTCAGTGCATTTGCCAACATCAGCTGATCTCTGAAAATCATGTTCCTAGGCAATGCAACATAAAACAGATTAGCCTAAAATAACAGGTAAATTGTAGGATTTACTGTATAAATTACAACACCGTATTAATGACTGTGTTTTATCTGCCCTTTCCATCATTCAGCTACCGCAGCTTCACCAATTCCATTTATCCTGCCATCTAGCATCTGCGCTTGGCCAGTGGCGGGGGGGGAGGAGTGAGAGAGCAC
>VYXD01016581.1:9043-49210 GCA_013397195.1 Hylia prasina | reverse complement strand
GTCCCGGCGGCGGAGGGAGCGGGGGGCGGCTGCCGCAGCCGAGCCGGCGCCGCAGCGGGGCCGGAGCCGAGCGCGGTGAATCACCGCGGGGATGTACGGGCCGCGCCTGGAGATCCCTGCGCTCTGCTCAGGGACTCGGAGCTCCCGCTCAGCAGAAATGGAAGCCCCAGCTCCCGTCCCCGCCTGCACAGAGGGTCCTCTCCGTTTGCCGGGAGGGATCAGGGAGAGCTCGGACCGGGAGTCCGGGAGGGTCTCTGCAGTCGGGAGAGTGAAGAGCTGCGCATCTCCCCTTCTGGTGTGCAGAGACACATGGAACTGATTGCATCCCTGTGGCACGGGATGATCTTTAAACATCACAAATAACATGTTTTCTCTCTGAGTCGCAAATTCGTGTCACAGTATAGTGAAGAAAAAAAAAAAAACAAACCAAAAACAACCCAACAAACAAAACCACAACCTGACAGGGTTCCATCTTCTGGGACATGATGTCCTTCAGTCAGGCTAATTTTCTGCATATGACTGTACATTTTCATGCTATTGCAAGAACTGTTTTGCATTGTTGCTTCAATAGCTTCTACACTTCATACCAGGTCCAACTGTGCTTCAGTGGTGGATAAATAATAACTCTAGGATGCAAGAATTATTCCTGATAGTTATCCTGATATGCCAAAGTGGAAGTAGTGGATGTAGCACTACTGGACAAATTCCAGATATATGGATAAAAGTATGCAAATGGGTTTTGTTGAACACCTGTGCAGGAATATGTGTGCATATATATATACATACATGCTTTTAAAGGAAAAAAAAAAGGTAATTAAGAATCTAAGATGCAAGAATCTAAAAAACAGTGTGATTTCCCTGGTATTAGCCTAATTTATTGGCCCCACCCAATGCTGAGACATTGTAAACAAAAAGCTTCATTGCAGCTGTGTGCATCCAGCTGTGGAATCACAGTACTTCAGCTGCAATGCATGAATGTGACTTTTTCTGTACTGTACAGCTGGAAAATTATTTCAGTGCTGAAAAACAGAGCTCTCAGTTTGTGTCGGATCAAATTAGATCTGATACAAGCATTATTATAAAATTTCTGAAGAGTGTGACATAAAATCATAGTTCTCCCACATCATTTTGTTGACTTACTAGTTTGCCTTTATTCTGTCTTTCAGAGAATTTTTAAGGCCGAGACCTTAGCACCTCTTCACCAAACATTTGAACAAATTCAGAACAGTGTTGGTAATCAGTCATTTTAGGATGGCTTTGAGTATTTTCATAGGCTTGGTTCCAGTAATTTCTCTCATCAGTCTCTGATAGAGCAAAATTAAACATAAGGTGTAAAAAGACGTGTTAATCTCCACTGGATTCTGTTCTTGGAAATGGAAGGGACTGAGAAGCAGAAATGTATGTTTGGTATTTAAGCAATGCTGTGGAACAGCTCCTGGGTATTGCAGCAATATTGTGAGGCTACATCCCTAGCAAGACATCAGTTATTCCCCGTGTTTGGCTTGGTAAAGCTATGTTGTCATTACTGATGTATATGATAAAGCATTGAAACTCTAAAGATCTCAGGAAAAAATGTCAGCTGATGGTCTGTAGATGTGGGAGTTGCTGAAAATAAATAAAGCAGTTGAGGCATTGGATTTTAAAATCTAGATTCAAAATCTGTGGAGATATGAGCAGGGCAAAAAAAAAGGTCTTTGTTTTTTTCAGTGGATGTTAACTTGCAGATAATTTGTGTTTCCCTAACCACTGGTAACAAGGATAATAGTATATTTTTTAATCTTTCTCTATCATTATAGGGAATCTGTTCCAGTGCCCAACTATCCTCTGGGTGAAGAACCTTTTCCTAATGTCCATCCCATCTGAACATCCCTTGTCACAGCTTCATACCATTATGTATTATCAGGGGTTGTAGGTATGTTTAATCAGATAATTCATAAATTTTTGCATCACTTGCCATTTATTTGCAGAAATAGAAGAACTGCTTACAAGTATTGTGATTCAGGGCTTGAGTCCATCTGCACAGGGGAATTTAAAAAAAAAAAGTATTCAAAGTAGTTTCTGTATGCAAAGGCATTATAAATAATTATTCATATCTATCAATTTATATGTGGCCTGAATTAGATGCAGATCTCCTTCTGTACATTCTCTCTGTGAACCTTTTTCACAGGCATAAGCCACCAGATCTGTAATGTGCCATTACAATGAGTTGCAGTATTTTCTGTCTCTCTCTCAGCCTCCTGGTGTGGTCAGAGGGTTCCTTTCATCTGCCGCTGTCCACTGGAACATAAACATGGCACCTTAGGCAGAGCATTCTATTTTTATGCGAAAATAAAAGAGCAAACATATCTACAGAGTGGCCACAGCTTTTGTTGATGACACAGATCCTTTCCCTTGCTCCCTTTCCCTAATGAGAAGTCAGGTTGCCATCTGCTGGCAGAAGACGAGGCCAGGCTGCTTCTGGTGCTTTCCACATAAAGCTGATGTGTTCCCTTGATGACTTACAAATCCTTTCTTCCCCCCGTGTTTGATTCATTGATCTTGGCCATGTCTTTACCACATCGAGGCAATTATTTCTGTGTGAGGTCCATGAGTTATTTATGGTTTGAATCGGAAAACGATCTACACAGAAAGTTTTCCTTTCAAGCATATATTTGCCTTGTCTTAATAAAGGAGTTTAATAAAATATTAATGTGATCATCATTATGATTTAATTAATCGGTGAAACAGTGTTAATGAAATATTTTTCCTATAAAACAGGGAATAAATTTATGCCTTTGCTGTAAACCAGGAGGTCCTTTTCATTGCCACCTTCATAATAAAAAAAAAAATTCAGGTCCTCTCATCTCAGTCAGAGGGCTCGACAGTAGAGCCAACAGGAAGAGGCATCTGGTCCCTCAAACCCTGCTCATCTGTCTTTTAATGCCTACTTCAAGAATGAATGAATGCCTGTTGCTACTCTGCAAGGATGGGGATACCAGAACAAGATATTGATTTAGTGCCAGTTGACACATTCTTCTGTCCTCTTGAAATGTGTATTCCTTAGATACTCTTGACCTGGGGCGTTGTCTAGAAAGAAATACTAATATCAGAAAATTGTCGGAAAAAACACTAATGTCACCCTGATACTTTTAATGGTCTGATGTCATATCTGGCACGTTATTCCTAGGACTTCTCTTAGTTTAGCCTGGAAGAGCACTTCATATTCCTCTTCTCAGTTTGAAGGAAATTTCTCAAGACTGGCGTCACTTTAGTTCACAAGTCTCAGTTTTTAAATCTTTTCTCTCAAGCCATTGTCCCTTTGTAAAATAACTTTGTCTTTAACTCATTTCTTGGATAATAACCCTATTTTTATAACCCCATTTTGCCTTTTTTCCCCCACATATTAAGTGTTAGCTCAGTGCAACTCCTGTAAATGTAGGAAAAGTAAAAAAACAAAACAAAACGACAACAATCACAAAAAACCCCCAAACCAAACCAACAAACACACCCCCCCAAACAACAACAACAACAAAAAAACCCAAGCCAAAACCCAAAAAAAGCAAAAAACCCCAACTGGTCCCCAAACCTCCACCACCAACTGTGAGTGCACCAGGGAATTGCTTCATCTAAGAACATCTGAAATTCTGTTCACAGATGATTAGCAGATGCTGAGAAATATTAAAAGGAAAATGTACAATAACTACATTCAAAATGAAAGGATAAATTAAATCAAACAGCCTTTTTTCCTTATCTGAAATACATTTTGCTTTAATACAGTACCATTTGGCTTTGTTGCTTTTTGTCTTCCGAACACGAAATAATGATACCCTTCTTCCTGTTTTCATAAAACTGCTGATCCTGAGGAGACAGATGGAGAAAATTTCCTGGCTTGACTTTGCTTAATTTTGCAGGCTTCATGTATGTTGCAGGATGCTGATGGTTAAAAGCCCAGGCCTTTTGAAGGCTATGGGAATGCTTTTTCCTGAGTAACCACAGAGGGGCTCTGAAGAATGTGTGATACTACACCATTCTCTCAGAAAAAGAGAACAGTATTTCTGATGTTGATCATCTTCACCAATTGCTGGATGAAAAAAGGTGTATTTTGTTTGGAAATGGAATATTTTAAACTTCTCTGTGCAAACAAATGCTATGTCTGATGCCCAGACATCAGTTAAGTGTTGGATATCAAAAGCTGTGGACTAGAGGAAGTTGCAGCTTTTCATTAACATACAAATCTCAGCCGCATGATAAGGTGGTGAATGTAAATAGTGCAGGTGTCTAGAGAGAAATCATTCTGACTTCCCAGGGTTTTGGCAATTAAAGGCCAAATTGTAGTAAATTCTACTTAAGTTCAAGGAAGGACGAGGAAGGAAACATGGCAAGAATTTGCAAAGAACCCTCACTAGTTTAGGCGTACACTGATGGCAGTGTGGACAGATCTTCAGAGATCATAGACCACAGTTGTTGTGTGACATTGTTTGAATTGAAAGCTTTCCTCCTTCCTTGTCTCCTGGGAGAAGCAACTGGTTGGGGTTGCTGCACATGACAAAGCATATCTGACATGCTTCTAATGAACAGACTGGTTTTTAGGCAGGTGTATACTGCAGAGAAAGTATTTGTCAAACCTCCTGCAGAAGGAAAGAGCATTAATACAGAAAATGAAAGCTAATCCTCCCCACCCCACATGGTTGAAACTGAATCAGAATTTCCATTGCTTCTTCCTATGTTCAGTTTTGTAACAGCAGGAATGGAAGGAGGAAGAGGAGATTCCTTGGATGTAACTGAGGGACAAAGCTGTCTCCCACCATTTCATCCCTTGGCCCTGCAGGAAGGTGGATGGTCTTTGAGGTTGGAGGACTGTAATAGGAACATGCATTGGCGTTGAAGCAGGAAGCTAAAGCATATCTAGTTAATTTGGGAGGATGAAGGAGTGGGGTAAAGTGAGCAGAAAAGTAAGGAACAGGGAGTTGAGAGGGAGGGGATGAGAGGTGAGAGAGAGGGGACTTACAGGACCTTGGATGCCCTAAATTCTAGGGCAGATTTTCTGTAACTTAGGTTACTTCCTTTAACCTAATTTTATTTGCTCTTTTGTTAAATACCAAATCCCCTTATTTCTCTGTGTTTTGGACAGTCTTTTGTTCTGCCATGTCAAGTTTGAGTACTTGGAACTTGGGTAAATTAAAGACAGACCAAAAGAGATATTAAAAACCCTATCCATGAGCATTCTGTGATTTGGGTTTTCAGTAGGTCAGCTGACAATACCCTGTACGTCTGTGAACTGACACTACAAAGGGAATCCTTGCATAGTCAATACTCCTATTTTCTGCTGCAGCCTGAGGAGGTTTAAACATAAACCTGAGAGTGTCTTCACCACCAAAATTGTGGGAATGAGGAGGTGGAAATCCCTCCAGTCCTGCTGAGGCTAAATAACTTTGAGAAAGCCAGTAAGTTAACCAGAGGGAACTCAGATAGGAAAGAGGGATCCCAGTTAGCTTGGAAGTGAGAAACCATGACCACAAGGCTTATATTGTTTATTGTATCTAATGCCTTCTGATTATTGTGACTGTGAACTCATCAACATTGTGATTGATGAAAACTAATCTGAAATAACTTTCTGAGTTTCTATGCAAACTTCTTTTCTATGCAAATAACTTTGAATGCATTTCTTAAAATTAAATCTCTATGTTTACTATTAAATCTCTGTGTTTGCCATTAAATTTTCAGATGGTTAAAAACAACTGTGTTCCACCTGAGTGGGACTTCAACAATGTTCTTTGAAGGAAAATAAATATACTTAGGCATTAAAGTGAGATATATTTAAGTGGTCAGTGCATTACACTATTGAACATAAGCTAAACAATACTGGTTTTTTCCCCCTTCATGTTTTAAAATTCTGTTTGTAGCCCTGCATTCAATCCAGATACTTCAACAGTCACTTCATTTCAGAATGATGATTGCAACAAAATACCCTGTGCGACAGAATAAGTGGCATTTTATCTGCAGTCAGAGTCAAAATTCATTGACCTGCTCTGCTCACAAAGCTGACATATTAGCATGTGTGAGGACTGTCTTTATTTAAGTTACAGGAAGACGCTGTTTTTCTTACAAAATGATTAGTAGATTCATATAGCCATAGAGTTTTAAGAAGAGCATTTCTTTACAAAACCGGAACTTCCTTTCCTTGAACCAGGAACTTGCCATAAGTCAAGTCACAAACGTAAAGATGGGTGCAAACTCCACATATAGGCACTCTCATGACTGTTATTTTTTTATCAGCTCTGGCAAGCAGCTGTTGTTAATTCTTCAGCTCCTCCTGGAACGTGTATTGTTTGTTCCTTTTGGAAACTGGGCGGAGATTAAATAATGAGCGTCTTTACTGGGTGTTTATCTTGGGCCAGGCAGCTCTTTAATGACTGCTGTTCTTCCTCTGTTGTAAAAAGAGTTTTCATTTTCAGAATCTCAGGATTACAACATCTGCAGCATCTGGAGAATTTAAAAACTACTTCAGAACATTCTCTTAACTGTTGTTCCTGAGAGCTAGCCTGAGTTTTCTGTACCAAAGTGATCCAATTTTAGAGATGCTTTCCTCCACAGATCCAGTAAATGAAAAATAAACAGGTCCAATAAACTGAAAGTACGTATCTGTGTTGTGATGAATAAAATATCATTCACTTGAGCTGCATGCTCAAACAGCTTATTACAATGCAGTTCTAAAAGGCAGAAATCCTTTGTTTAGGATAGAGTTACAATGTTTGCTGAGATAGTTTTACAAGCAGCGGGCTGTATTTGTGAGATTAAAAGAACACTCAGTGAACAGAGCTGGTAATTATTTTCTAGTTTTCATTGTTCTGAAAATAAGTGTATGCACTGAAACATGGTGTGGCGTATGCATTTTTTATTTGAAAAATTACTTCAGTACTTAAGGAGTAGAATAAATGTCGATGTTTGGGGCTATAAAGCATTTAATATAATCACATAGTTGATACAACACAGTCAGTGCCTGTTTGTGCTTCAGTGCTCTGTCTCATCTCAGCTTTGCAGATGCAGAATGACCACTGGCACTAATGAAAAAAATATATGAATTATTGATGCATTTGATTATTATTTGAGTCAGAT
Source organism: Hylia prasina (assembly GCA_013397195.1). NCBI lineage: Eukaryota > Metazoa > Chordata > Aves > Passeriformes > Sylviidae > Hylia > Hylia prasina. The sequence continues at coordinate 42,115 of VYXD01016581.1, read as the reverse complement.
GAATGCCTCCCTATAGACAGTAGAAAAAACACAGTACTTTCATATGCATACTGCTACAGCTGTAGTGATTTCACCTCAGTACCACTATCTCAATTGTTTTTCATTTTCTGGCCAAGATATACAAAAGATCTAAATACCATCAACAAGCAAGAAAATTAATGGTCTAAACTGTATGGTACTATGCAAATCATGATACCTTTTTCAGTCTTCATGCTTTTGCTTCTTATGTATTTATATTTTACATTTTTCCCCTTCTCAGTATTAGTGTTTTACCCTTTTCCCAATCATTCTTACTTTTGTCTGATCACTAGGAAAGCTGCAGTTATTTGTGAAAGTTTCTTTCAAACTGGATGTGTGATGAATTAATTATGACTTTAAGAAGGCATGTAAGAGGAAAAGACTGAGCTGTCATTACATACTCTTATTTATTACCTCTTAAACTCAGCCCCCCACTCAATTATTGCTTTAAAAATTGAGACCAATACAAAGTGTTAGAAGATACTTGGTATTAATGGTATCAAAAGGGTCAGTCTATATGTTGTATATGTCTGAGATTTTTTTCTGATAATAATAATTATCCTGTTGTAGTTCATTCATTATCATATTTCCTCTTCCCTTTGATGTGGGCTATTAGATTGTCCCTGACAATCTATTGCACTGCAGGTATTAACAATATATGTTATTTGCTACTCTCAAAATGTATGCATTTATTGCACCCTAAAGATGACCATGCATTTAAGAAAGGCATAATTATTCATTGTTTCACCATGAGTAACTCATGAATAAGGAAAAATTAGAGCTGTAGATTTTTACCAAGGGAAATTTAACACTTTATATAACCAAAGCCTAATGATGTCAAGAAATAGAATACAAATTTTCTCTGGAGTTCAAAAATAAGAGATGACTATGCAGTAGAAGCTCCTGCAAATGCCATCATTTGAGTAACTCACACCTAGATTTAAGAAAATAAAAAGTATATTTCAGAAAGTAACAATGTTTGCAAAAAGCAGAGATGATAAAAAGAGCTGTGTGCTTCACAGCACACATAAATTACAGAATACTTTTCCATCACATTTATCTGTATTCTTTGACAGGAAATACCAATATGTGCTTAATTGATCAAATACAGTTTTATAGTCAGTCTTTCTTAATGTGGCTTTTATTTGTCAGAGAGTCTTTTTTTCTAACAGCTTGAAGTAACTCTTATGTAAGAAGGATCTAGCACCAGTGTCTATAAAATGATTGTGTACATAAGCAGTCTAGTTTGTAAAAAGGATACATTTAAATAAAGTAGGTAAATAGAGGTGAAAGGACAAGTCTTGTCTAAGCAATGAACCCTGCAAAAGAAGGCTACCAAGCACCCATGTCTTACATAACATCTCACTGCAAGGTTGGAAGAGACAGGAATAAGCAGTCAAGTCTTCAAGCCTCAAGACTGTGAGGATTAGTTAGTGTTCAAACTGTGGGACTTTTATTTCACAAGTCCAACCCTGGGAAAAGATCCTGTATATTGATGTATTCTTCCCTTCCTACAAAATATATTGTTTTTCTTTAAATCTGAAAGAAAAATTCAGATTATTTTTTATCTGCACTGAGCAGTTTGTACAACTGAGCAGAAATTACTGTGCTAAGAGCAATCACTGTAGTAGCTATAGACTCAAAATGCCATCCTGCTTTAGGGAAAATGTTGGCTACATGTTAAGAGGAGGTCAGTGCACTTCTGGTTATTCATGCAACACAGGCAAAGTTGGAAGTGGAGGAAGTAGTCAGGAAAAGGAGAGAAAGAAGATATGGCTGCAAGAACAGAGTATGTGTCTGCTTAGCAGTCTCCACACACAGCAGTTAAATGTTCAAAAGAACTGATTCTTTATTTTCTCACAAATTTTTTTCAAAGATGCTGAAATGGACTCTTGAAAACACACCTAGGAAGAAATACCACCCCCACCCTCAAAATGCAAAGACCTTTTAAGGTCATTTGAAAAAATGGTTTGCTGATTAGACATTCTTTCTGGAAAGTATTCACTTTGTCTGTGAGTTCTCAAGCCAGTCAGACAACTGTGGGACTGGAGTGCAGTCACCTTATAGCAGCCCTCCAGTAGGTAAAGGGGCCTTAGAAGAAGACTGGAGTGGGACTTTTCAGTGGGCATGTAGTGATAGAACAAGGAGGAATAGCCTTAGGCTGAAGAAGGGGAGATTTAAATTAGATAATAGACAAGAATTTTTTACTATGGGGATAGTGTGGCACTGGAATAGGTTACCCAGACATGTTGTGGACTTCCCATCCCTAGAGGTGTTCAAGGCCAGTCTGGATGGGGCTCTAAAGAAACTTGTCTAGTAAAAGGTATTCCTGTCCATGGCAAGGGTGTTAGAATTACATGATCGTTGAAGTCCCTTCCAACCCACCCATTCTGTGAGTCCATGATTTGCCCACGCTTGTCTTTGTGTTCAGCACCATGGCCAGGGCAAAAGGTAGGGGATATTGTAACAAGGACAACAGGAATGTAGAAATAATTGTGAAAACAACCTTTCCACGGGTATGTTGCTGGTTGCATATTCAGCAGGTGATCAGTACCATATGATTAGCAAGATTTACCAGGCATAAAACTGCTTGATTTCCTCCTTCTCTTGATAGTCAGTCATTAACTGTATGTTTGTTTCTCCTGTAAGTCAGAGATGACAGTAAGTAAGGTAAATTGCACCATATTTATAAACTCTTAGTCAGAAGTGAAAGACAATAATTCCTGAAAGGAACTAGGGCCATGTCCCCTTCAATAGTGCCTTACTTAGCTTCCTCTTAAGCACCTCAAGTAAGGGGTTTAAATGTTTATTCTGGGAAGCATATTCCAGGTGTGAGACAAACACAGCAAGCGCAAGAAACTCAAAACTGAATCTGAAGTTTAGCTTTAGGTAGTGAATAAATAATATTAAGGATGCGCATGATTATGCTTCTCTTTCTGCCTCTGTATGAATTATAAAAATGGTCTTCATAACTCATGCCCTTCCCCATGCTGCCCAATCATTTAGTAATTGGTATCATATCCCCTGCAAGAAAACATTTGTAATAAAACTATGTGTGGAATCTTTTGGAAAAGGAGTGAGATTCTTATTTACAAAATTTCTAAATGAGTTAATTTTATTATCTTCATTCCTTCCCTCCTGAATTTCACTCAGTTGCCCTTTTACACCCACATTTTGCAAGCACTGAGCTTAGGTTGCCAAGTTTTACCAGGTTTGGCCAGGATTGTTGGTGTGCAAAGCAGAGAACAAGAAACACTGCTGTCAATGCCCATTGCATTTATTATTTTTCCCTGATTGGTGGTGACAAACTACTTTGTACAGACCTGTATACCCTTTTGTAGTCTCTGGCTGTTAAGATGTGATCATTTGCCACAGAATATGGCTGATTTCACCTTTCTGAAATCTTAGATCTGCTTACTCCTGTTCTCTGTTTCCCCCCATTTAAATTATATGTCTTTAGTCTGTTTTCTTGGTGAACAAATGGATAAGGAATGGAATATGTGACATGGTGCTACTTATTTCCATCCTGATCTCAGGATACGGGTCAAGTCATTTGTGCTGTGGTCTTAACAGAGTGCAGGCCTTTTTTTTCCAGATGCAAACAACACAATTCCACTTTATCCCTGGTAGCAGTGTCTTGGAAACAGTGTTCTTAATCATAATTTTGGGCTGTTATTTCAACCCCGGTTCTTCCACTTCTTCCAGTGCTTATAAACATTCTTTTTCATATGCATTCACATTCCTACCACCATTGTGTAGTACTTGATCTAGTTCTGAAAATCATTGATTTTTAATGGTGTAACCACACTCAGTGACACTTCATATACTTAGCAATGGAAAAAGTGGTGTAGGAAAATACGGACAGCCATTGTCATCCATAGTGTCCATAGCTGTTCACATTCAATCAATAAAAGACATCTGAAGACCTCCAAGGTTAACAGAACTAGAAATTTACAGGTGAACATTCTGACCTTTTATAGTAAGAAAATATGCTTCTTGGAATGGAACGACTAGAATAAGGATTTTGGATTGGGTTTTTTTTCAATGTGGTCCCTCCATGAATGTAATATAGAATATTACAGTGTTCCTTTGTGCTTTGTTAATACCACTTGAATATGAACATTTTGAATGTCACTGGTCACTCAGATGGTATTATTTGGTACTTGTTACATTGGTTCAAGATAGTTTTCCTGGCAGCTGATAAATATCATTGTGCCCTTTTTGTGTCTGCAGGAAAGAAGACAGTCTATAGGAAGGAAGGATGGAAAGACGGAGCAGACACGCTAGAATTCTTCTTTTGAATTCACACTTTATACAAGTAGTCACTGAATTTTATCTACTGTTTTTTACCCTCTCAGTATTGTAGGCTAGTTCTGCAGTTGTCTTTTAGTTTTGTTTTGGCTCTCCTGGATAACCTTGAATCTTAACAAATGTTGTAGCTTCACAGTTCACTGCTCTTAAACCTTGACAGAGCCCATCAGTTACTTCTGTCTGTTGTGACAACTGACTTTCCTACAGCTTGTTTAAATGTCTAGAAAATTTGATGATCCAGGAGGTGACTAGCCATGGGAGCTTGCCCTCCAAAAACTGTTGAAATGTAGCAGTTTTGTACTTGAGATTCTTTAGAACATTTAAGGAATGTCATCCAGTCTTGGAAGTTTGTTTACTGTTCAGTTATCAATTTATTCTAAAATCTCCTTTTTCTATTTTGGACTTATGTGTTATTTTGTCTCTATTGCTGCTATGTTTGGCCATGCTGGTTTTTGTTCTCATTCCTAGCCCCTTTAGGTCTGTTTTGGTTTGTACTATTCACCTATTTGAGCCTTTAATATGGTGCCTGCAAACAGCTATGGGATCACTCCTTATTTTGATTGATTCGTTCATGGCATTTGCCATTTTTAAAGTTAAATATCAATCTGCTATTAATGGCTTTATTACTCCCAAAGGTGCTGAATTATATACATTACAGTATTATTAAAGCATGTCATACCTTCATTCCTACATATAGCAGACAGGTCTCCACAAAAACATTACAGTCCCAGTTCTTTGTGCTTCATACTCAGATTTCCAATACTGTAGTTCTGGTAGTCTCTGCCTTATTGGAAATCTTGTTAGTTAATGTCCGTGAGCAAGAAAAACAAAACAAAAAAATCTCCCCAGAAAACCCCAACTCCTAGCAATTAGAGAAAAATAAAATGTCATTGCTATAAATGTATAATTTGCTGTAGAATTTGAGAATCTACTCAGCAAGAAAAGTAACTTCTATAAAGATGTTGATAATGTAGCTAAAAATGCTTCCTTGACACTGCTGTTTCAGTAGCTGGACAATTTACATGCCACAAGGATAAGCCTTTAGCTTGTAGCAGAAAGCTGTGTCAGCTTCCTGAAGTTGGTGTGTAACCTATGGATAGAGGTGTTGGGCCTGTGGGTGCTCTCAGGTCTGATTGTCCTTTCTAACCCTGTGTCTCTGTGAATTATTACAGAGGAGGCTGCAAACTCAGTCATGGAATGGGGAGGTATAGAGGGATCAGGCTCTGTCTCACAGAAATATGTGAGTCACTAGCAGTGTTCATGATTTGCGAATCTTTTTGTTAGGTTTTCCACAGAATCAAGATAAAGGTTCCCAGGAAACTGTGCTGGATTTTGCTGGGATAGACTAAATTTTATTCATAGGATTTGGTATGGATCTGTGTTTAGGATCTGTGCTGAAAACAGCTGATAATGCAGGGATTTTTTAGTTATCCCTGTGCAGGGGTTACACAGAGTCCCGGTCTTTTCCGCTCCTCACCCCATCAGCATGGAGGCTGGGGTGCACCAGGAGCTGTGAGGGGACACAGCCAGGACAGCTGACCCCAGCTGACCAAAGGGATATTCCAGACTGTATGGCTTCATGCTCAGCAATGTGAAGTTGGGGGAAGAAGAAGAAAGGGAGGGACACATTTAAAGTGCAGGCATTTTGTCTTGCCAAGTAACCATTGCTTGTAATGTAGTCCTGCTTTCCTGTGGGTTCATGGCATTTTACAGTAATTAACTTTTTCATTTTTATTTTTTTTAATAGCTTTTGGTTTTTTACTGTTCTCTTGCAAATTTTACTCATGGTATTTAGTGACTTTTCTATTGACACAGTTCCAGACAGGAATTAGTTTTTTGTGAGATGCATTTGATTACTACATGGGGTAATAATAAATGAGAATATGAATGGTGGCAATGAAAGAAAGTGCTTTTCTTCTTTTTTTTTAATCCAAGTGACAGTATTTAGGCAATTCATGTTCTGACATGTCTTTGGATGCAAATATCTGACATGGATTGTGTGGAGAGTTAGAAGACTTCTATTATTTTAATTTTAACTATGTATTCTTGTCACTATTTTGCTCTCTTCCAGCTAATCAAACTAGAAAGCTTTTTCCATAGTCTCATGTAGACTGTGCATGTACTCTTACCTAACTCATGCTCATGACTCAGTAGCATGCACTAATCTTCTGTTCACATCAGGCTCCTTTTATATTTTTTACATTTACTTTGTGAAATGGGAGTTGCCAGATTGTATGGGAGTTTCTCAGTAATCACACAAAGAGGATACACCTCCCTAGTCAATTAGAGAATTTATTATGAAGGTAAATGCCATGTTAGGCATCAATCACTTCCAAGTTCATCCAGGTGTCCTTTGTTTGCTGGCCTACTTTAATATTATTTTTATAATTAAAGTCAAGATAACATACAGGATGATATAAATACTGTTTAGCTTCATGAAACCAAATTTTGCTAGTTCAAAATTACTGAATTATTGCCTGCACCTTTCATGAAAATGTCATCTAGTCATCCCAATATAAGATGAGGGGAATTGTTCTTTTCAAGTGCACTTTCCCCTCAGTTAAAAATGATTCCTTTTGTGTTTGCAATTTATTTTGGCTCAGTTCCACACACTAGCTTACATGAGAGAGATCTAACAAGTCCAGGGTCATGACATGAAAATGGCATTTTCAACCAAAGAGGGAGTTTTTTCTAGGACAGCTACAATGTAGCTTCTGTTAAAACTCAGACAATTCATGTTTTGTAACCTGCATTTCCATTCATATTCTGTGTGTTTGACATAGGTTTGTGTATAATAAATAATGTCATTTGTGTAAGTAGTAGCAAAATAATATCTAGCACACATCCGTCAATTCAGTAGTATTTTTTGCTTTGATTTGGATGACTCAATCTGAAACATTCCTGTGATGACAGAAGAAAACAAAACAAAAAAACTCCCCAAATTTAGGGAATGAAATGAGAGTTGAACAGGCTTTTCCTTGACAAATCTGTATCACCATAAATTTCTTCCAAAGTAAGGGAAAAGTCCATTCCCACATGCATGTAATATAAACAGAAAACAATTTTTCAGGTGAAGCCTCAAAGTGTGATTTACATTTTATTTCTTTATAATACTCTTATTCAAGAGCTTATGTGCCTGTCTCAGTCTTCCAATTTCTGTAATGTCCTAAGCCATGCTGAGCACTTTGTAATAAATCATCATTTAAGTCTGACCATTGTTTAATCTTTTTTGTTGTTTTAAGCACCTTTTCTGAAGGATGGGTCATTTTCAGAAGAATATTCTCCTTTTGTCAGAGAGTGCTTGGATTCAATACCTTGAGAGTAAATGCCTAATGGCATTGTTAGTTTACCCACAAGCATGTTCAGTCTGGCCTGAAATACCAGAAAAAGACCTTTTATTAATCATATGTCCCTCTGAGACGGTGAAGAGATGTTTCTATGATAATTTATGTACAAGTGGGTGGCACATGGTAAGATTTTGGTAGCAGGGGAGCTGCACGGGGGCCTCTGTGGGGTGAGACTTGGACAGCCCCATGCCTGACACAGACACTCCCAGCTGCCTCCAGACCTAGCACAGCACAGATCTGGTGGCTTGGAAATATATTTATGTGTTTGGAAATGTATTTAAGAAAGGTTGGAAATATATTTGAGAAACACTAAAATGCTGTGTAGCAATTAGAGAGAGGAGGGAGAAATGTTCTTTTGAGGAGAGGGAGGGAGAGAGCTGCTGGCTGAGGGTTTGCAGTCAGCCGAGCTGAACCCACCACAACTGCAGAAATGAAAATTCTTTGTGTCTAATTACAGATTTGCCAGACTACAGCAACACTTAATGCAACACTGGTGAAGCACTGTTCTGAACTGGAAACTTTACTCTAGTCTCTGTCTTGGGAAAGTACAGATAAGATATTATCATTTATCTCATGGACTTTCTTTGATTTAGCATTTTTATTGAGCTATTTGCCTTCAGCAAACATCTCTTACAGAGTTTTTCCTCTATAATGTTTCTAACCTACGTAAGCATTGTCAAAAAAGTAACTGTTCTTCAGACTGGGCAGAGAAAGGGGATTGTACTCTATTATCCGTGTTCTTCATGCTTGTTCACTTCATCAATATTCTGTTGTGTTAACTTCAGCTAAGTCTTACTTTCCAGATCAAGATAAGAATTCAGCTTTATTTTTTTATAATCTTTTTCTTTCCATAATCTGAGAAACCTCTTCAAAAACCTCAAAATATCAAATGTTTGGATTTAATGTGATCATGTCTCTCCTCCCTTTTCTCATCAGTGATTCTCTCTAATTGCTGCATTGTAGAGTCATGCTCATTCCTGCTTACCTGGTCTTTGGAAAAGTGAGAAAATCAAGTATTACGTGCAAAACTGAATTGTCTCAAAATTAGGAGAGAGCCTTAGAGCCCAGGGATTCAGACACTAAAATAGAATTATAAGTTATAAGGCACCTACAACAAACATCTAGCCCAACTGTAGTCTCAGAGGAAATTACAGAATCATAGAAGGGTTTGGGTAGGAAGGGACCTTAGAGATCATTTGCCCTCTCACCCTGGGGAGGGACCTCTCCCACTGGACCAGGTTGCTCAAAGGTTGCCATTTAACCTGACTTTGAACACGCACAGAGATGGGGCATCCACAGTTTATCTGGGCAGCCTGCCCCAGCTTCTCACCCAGTTGCTCACACCCCTTAAAGTAATGAATTTCTTTCTAATATCTAATCTAAATCTACCCTCCAGCTTAAAGTTATTCCCTTTTTTCCTATCGCTACATGCCCTTGTAAAAAGTCACTCTCCAGCTTTCTGGTAGGTCCCTTTTCAGTATTTAAGGTCTCCAGAGTTTTCTCCCGGCTGCTTTTTTTTAAAAAAAAGGATTTTCCTTTTGCCTGGTGTAGGCATCTCCTTGTTCAGAATGCTGGATGTATGATACATATTGGGACAAGAGTTTTGTGAAGGTGCATATATCAAAACTCTGAGATATTCTGATGCTCTGGGTAACAGTTTTTTTGAACATGAATAACCCACAGCTTGAAGTGATAATCAGATTTTTTATTCCAAACATTTCTTATCCAGCCCTTCAAAATTTGAATATAGGTACACCCAGTAGATGTAATGGACTGAATTGATGGACTATCAGTCTTGCTACTGGGATTTCATAGTGCAGATAATTGACTTCTGATAATTGACATTTGAAAAAGCAGCAGCTGAAAAAGAGAAGGGTGAAGGAATGCTCAAAAGTATTTTTTAGTTTTGCTTTCCTTTTCTCCCCTTTCAAAAGACACCTTGAGAGTAATCTGGTTCAAATTTTGAAAGTGCATGGAAAATAAACAAATAGTGCAAAATGTCATGGAAATGTGCAAAGGAAAATTTTTCTCAGGTTGTCTAATTCATCAGCTCACAAAGTGTTCTTCTATATACATTGATATATTCACAATGTCGCTCTGATAAAGTGCTGTATTGACAATATTGTCTTTTTGATGACTCAAATGTTAATTATAAAGTCATGTTGTTAGGAAATGTGCATGGCAGCTGGGAGACTTGGATACAAGTCAGGTGTATTCACATTTGACGCAGTCATTTCTTGTCCTACAATACAGAAGGCACCATTAACTACATAACTGCTGACTTACGTAACAGAAAAAAGTTAAACTTTACCATAACTGTAGCAAGTCTGCTATTCTTTTGCAAGCACAGCAAATTAAACCAGCAGGATTGTAGTATTTGGTGGTAAGAAGAGGAAGACTAAAGATCCTTAGCAATACGTACCTCAAATGTATTCACCGGTTCATGATGTCCTGTGGAACCATCACCATACCTTTACCACAACTCAGAATTTTGTTTATCTCAGCTATTTGATATTAAAGCTTAAACTTATGAAAATCTGTCACTTCAGTCAAACTGTTGACTATGAGCCATAAACTAAGCCATTCCATTAAGAGTTGGGGAAATATGGGATAAATTTAATCTAGCAGCCAAGTGACTGAGCTGGCCATGCTGAAAAATACAAGAACATACAAGAACATACAAGATTATATATACTGTGTTGAGCAGTAGTATGACGTTAATAAATAATGAAAGTGTTTTTCATAAATTCTTGTTTTGAAACCTAAAAAATAACTCATAACAAATGTTGACTTGGAGGCACTATTGATATGCTGCTGCAAAAAGGAAAGAGAGACTGATGGGTTTGCTCTCCAAATTTTGTGACAGTAAGCCTGATTTCCCATACAAAAATATTCAGTAAATACAAATTTACTTCAGTTCCACCTTCAGTGTCAATAGGAATTTAAAGACAAGGAGTTGGTAGAAAGTACTAGTAGAGGAACTCTCCAATTAAAACAAGTATGCTCACTTTGCTTCTTGTTCAAATTCTCTCTAATGTCTCCTGGATATGTGAGGTCCATTGAGAGAGCACAGGTTTAGGTGCTTAAGTTTTTTCTGGAATATTTTCTAGCATCTAAGTGAACTGTATTTTTAGAAAAAATCCTCTCCAGAGGACAGAAGAAAAAACCCCATGTTTTGCCAATATTTTTTCCCCACTTCTTCCGCAGAGAAAATAAAATATTTGGAAAATCCCACTCCCCTGGGGTAAAATTACCAGAGTATGGTATGCGTATTACTAGAGTAAAGTGTGTGAAGTGTAATTCCTTTGATGCCTTTTCCATGCCATCTCTTCTTAGCTCAGTCCATTTCCTCATAGTAAATCCCACAGATGCTTGAGCAAAGGAGAGCTGCTCTAATATTATTTTAAATCATCAAATATTTTTCTCTGTGTATTGATGTAGAAGCTGCTGTGCAGAGGCTTTTTGCAGACTAAAATTTTCTAGAAACAAAGTGTTGGTAGGAAAGCTTATTAATTGATGTTATTTCCCACATCCCTTCCTAATCTTCAGTAATTGTGTGTCACAGGTTTATCCTCACTTGTACCTAACTGGAAGAGAAGGAAATATTTTGCAACTTTAGTCTCAGAGGATGAGCTTCTGACTTCCAAAGAAGGAAGTACTATGAGTGGAAAATGGATGCTATTCTTAAAATTTCTATGCCAAACCACTTAAGGAAGAGCATGTGAGAACATTATACTGCAGTAAGCTTCAGCAGGTACCTTACAATATGGTATTTGTTGGAATGAAAAGTAATGCCCATAACCCAAAGGCTGCTCAAGGTTACAGTAATGAAATTGATTCTATATCAGTTTTACATCCATCTAAATGTTGGCTCCTTTTGTGTTGATAATTTTGGATTAATCTGTTGACTGTATGCATGTCAAAATGAAATTCACCCCCAATTACTCCTGTGTCATTGCTTTAACACTTTCATGCACTGTTCAGTCTTCTGCTGCTTTTCTCTGTTGTATGTTAAGTTTTTGTCAAGATGTGCTACAGAGGGCTTAAATGCCTCAGTCAAGGAAATACAGTGGTTGTGTATGATACATGATTTCCTAATTTGACTACATTTTACCAGAGCTACTTTAGAATGTCTGCCAAGAGAGTTCCAGCAACCCACTTCAGACAATCTCTGTGCTTGAAGCAGAGGGAGTCGTGTATATTATGCAGTTGTATGGTCATGTGTAAGGCTGTGTGTGCTCTGGTGAAATTCTGCCAGGTAGAAGAGTAGCAGAACAAAATCCTATGGCCTCTTCTGCAGAACAATATTACTGATAGAACACTGCTGCTTGGTTTGGCAGTCTGTGATCAGCAAGTCAGAACTAGAAAAGCAGATATGGAAAAGATCTCAGTCACCAAGTGTAATTGTGCTTTTTGAGGTATTTGTACAGTGGTCATCCTGTGATTGCTGTGGCAAGACTGCAATTAGATTTCCTCTTGGTATGTTAACTAATAGAAACAGACCCCACATTCTTGAAAAATTGTTTATTCTTCCTGAAACAATAAACCCAGTCAGGTCTCAGCTGAATTTTATCTTAAAGTTATACAAATTATAATATAGGCCCTTTTCTTCAGCAGTGTGATTCAGAATGAAGATAATCTTCCATGTAGAGACTCTTTTTAACAAGTATATTGCCAAATAAATTTGCCCTCTAAGTAAATGAATATTAAAGGTTAGCTATGCTGATGGAATGATTGGAAATAGTCTCATAAAAAGTTTAAGGGTAGGGAAACAATGCATTGACATAGCCATGACTCAAATAACATCTTTTATCTCTGCTTCTGCATCTGCTGCCATAACAAACACACTTGCCATGCAATGAACTTTTCTTTTTTATGCTTTGGATTTTAGCAGTGATTTTCGTAGCACTGGTGTTGGGGCTCCTAGGTCAGAAATAGAGTAAAAGCTCATGAGAAGTTGTATTGCTACTTATGGGCTTCAGGAACATTTAAAAAGCATCTCTGTTAATACTCAGCTGTGTAACCTAAATATGAAAATCCTTTCTCTCATCACTAGTTCTGCTGCTGCTTGCACAGTGACAGCATGCAGAATTTTAAGTAATATCTTGGGTAATAAAGGCACCTGAACACCTGACGTTGGAAAGAGGAAGGCGACTTCCGATTAGGATGGTTACAGGCAGGAATGGCATGAAGCTCCTCTTAATGGTGAACTCAGGTATAGATAACTCATGTAAGCTTAGGGCAAAGAAGATAATGATAAAGTGGAATTAACTTTGTTGCAAAAATGATTGGTTTCTTCAGATTGTCAAACAATTAACGGTAAATAAATTAATGCATATATACAGATAGTATCTGTGCTTTACCAGTAAGGTTCTTCTGGATTAAAATGCATAGTCCAAAAGCCTTTAAGGTAGCTGAGCAAGAAATAAACCAGGCTATGATGTCTACCTCAAAGACTGATTATTTCTGAAAGACGTATAAAACAGATGGTAGACAGGATCATTACCCTTCTGTCAATAAGGAAACAGTGACAGTATAGTCTAGGACGCCTTCTAATGATGGCAAAAGTACAAATACCTTGGAATTTTGGAGATATGGATCTATATTTATTTCTCTTCAGATCATCACAGCCGTGTAAGATCAAGTGTGGATTCTGTAAGAGTGGTCTCAGTGTTAGACATATTGATGTCCCTTATTCTTTGGGATGTCACAGCAAGCCACATATATATCAGAGGAAGGGACAATGAGAAGTTGTTGGTCACTCTGAGAAGCAAAGACTGCAGAAGGAAAATACCTCAAGAAGGAATCATGTACAGGCAGGACAAAGCTGGAGCAGAGTAAACCAGTCTCTAAAATTTAGAGGTGCTTAGCTAAAAATAGCTCTTCTCCTACACAGAATATATTAAAATTATAAAAATATGTGTCAGCATACACATCTAATTTAATCTAAAAAGGGGTCAGGTTTGCTGTGTACATGGAGTTGCTGTTGCAGTTTGCATAAGAAACAATGCAAATTAAGCCACAGAATTAAGCCACAGAAACCCTTTTTCTCCTGAGGTGATAGTTCTAGCCAGGAGGCTACTTAGAAAAAGAGAGGGAGGAAAAGAAAAGCACAAAATACATTCCTTTGGGAATCTCCTAAGCATATTTAGAAAACACTTCCGAGCTAAGAGTTTTGGTGGCATAAAAGACAGAAAATGCCAAGTTGGGAGATGTCTCTGAGGTATCTCAAGAAGTCTAGTAAAGTAATCACTGAGGAAAGATCTCTGTAGACTGTTTTTTTTCCTTTGTTTTATATGAATGGTTGGTTCCAACTGGTTGTTACTGGGTTTATTTTTGTTTTCCAGCAAGGAAAATAGTTATATTCTTCCAGTGATAGATTCATGAGGGAGAAAAGTCCTGCTACTTAATTCCAGTTGGGATTACTGAGTAATACAATATGTAAGGGTAAGAGAAGTGCGAATTTGTATTCTCAAACAGAGAAAGGAGAAAATCTAAAACCTTTTGAGATGTGTTGAGGAAAACAGGAAGATGTTCAGACAGAGTCTAGGCTATAGTTGACATAAAATTATTAAATAAAAAAATAGCAGCTAAAGAATATGGTTTTATGATAAGAGGATGTTTCTAGTTGATTAGAGCAGTCAAAAGGGCTAAGTAAAAAGCTTCCTTGATGTTTTGAAAAGTGTAAAAGTTCTACTTGTAATATGATCAATGAAAATAAGAAATACTTTAAAGGATCAAGAGGATCCTTTCAGATTTCTGGTTACTGCATTGAAATTTTTTTTGATGAGGAAATGTAGAGACTGGCCTGGGAGCTTTACGGAGTAAACCTTGTTAGTGCTGTGAAGTTGTCTTGAAGGAAGTGTGCTTTACCTCAAAGACCCTGTGTTTTGTCTTCTGAAGAGAGCTGCAGAGAGACCTTGTCAAAGGAACTTTTCAGCACAAAATAATGTGCATGTGGAAGCCTTGTATTTCTGAAGCAGCATTCTGAACTGGTTCTTGATTCTGTTTTCTGATTGCTTTCTTCTTCTCCTAAGGACTCTCACATCTTCCTCTGCACAAAGCAAAGCTGACCCTATAGATTTTGTAGGATTTGATAGCAGACTGTAAATTTATTATTTATGTAGAAAGTAAGCCAGAATGAGCAAGAATGTTTAGGGGGATCAAGGACAGTAATGTCTTCCCCTTTCCCCTTCTTTTTTTACTTTTTCTCTAATGCTTAATATTATGTGAGAACCTCTACAACTTTTATCCTTGAACTCACTGTGTTACCCAGTCTCAATTATGTTTTGGGCAAAATATGCAGTATAGGCAGTATTTTGGTTTAGATGTTCCCAGGGGCTTTAACAATTAAACAAATCCAATAATTGCTTGCAAAATAATTTTACAACACATGATGTGCCATTTTATTTGTAAGGGCTACTGTTAATTACAAAGAGCTTCACAAGCGTCACTTGATTTTTACAGAAATCATTCTATGTGATGATGAAAAATTCTTTGATTTTGAAGCCTTTATTTTAGGGTCTCACCTTAAAATTTCTTCAAGGGATTTTTTTGTTCAGCCACCCCAAAATTCACTATTTTTTATGGGAGTTGCTGAAGGTTGAACTTGGCGTGAGCATTTGAAGGATTTAAAAGCGCAGCATCCTGTAGATGAAATAGAGCAATAAAAAAATACATGATTACTGAATCAATATTATACCGTTTCCTGTATGCTGAATTCCTTCATTTATGGTGAAAAATGATTGTCTGTTTACTTCTTATCTTCTGCAAATATCACACCTGTTTTATCACCCCTCCTCTTGTCTCCTGGCTTTGAATCTCCTCCCTTGTGATGGAATCAATTGCCTCAGTGGGTATTATAAAAAGCCAAGTTTCCAGTGGACTTCCCATTCACCCACCTTAGCCACCATGGGGCTAAGAGCAGCCAGCCTCTTCCTCCTCTGGCTGGCTCTTTCGTCTGCTAATGAAATAAAAAAAGGTAAGCTCTAGAGATGAAATTGTAGCAGATTGCCTCCTGGAAAAGAGGGAGAGAGTTAAAATATTGCTGCAAAGCCAGAATGAGGCAGTGCTTTTAAATAATGCTCTGGAATTTCAGGATGCCTTAAATTGTTTAAGCCTTCAAATACTGAGGTTGTATGGCTTGGACAAAATGGGTAGATACTACTTTCTTTGGAGAGATTAGTGCCTATATCTACTACACTGATTTCTAGTTTGATGTGCTTGGAAAATATTTTCAATGTTGCTTTTCCTTCCATGCATTTAGTCTTCACTGAGTATGACAACGACTTGGCAGAAAGGAACTGTAGGACTTTGGAGATTCATTGTTAAGGCAATGAAGGAAGTGGATGATTTTGTCTTCTGTTACTTTGGAACAACATAAATTCTTCTTCAAAAATTAATGTAATAGCATTGAAAAAAGCTCATTTTGTAGTTTAAGACATTTTTAACCCTTTTGCAAAAGTTCTAACTTACTGTATTTGCTATCAAATTTGAAGTGATGAAACAGAGCACCCATACTGAAAACTGTTTTTTAGAGGAATAGGCGATGAATTATATCCAGTGACCAGGTTTGGGCTATTGAGTTTGGTCTGCTGTGTCTTGAATTCAGCAGTGGGAGGAAAGCTTTACCTTGCATTTGGTCTTCCAGCTGTGAGCTTTGGGAGGATCTCTGTGCAGCTTTCTGGGGAGGGAAGTGTTCCAGCTTGGCTGGATGTATCTGGTATGATTGATACCATCAAAGTACAGCAGCCTTAGAGGTTTTCTCAGCAGTTCTGCTTTCTCATGTTAAATGCTGCAAGAAAATCTTGCTGCAAGAAATCTGAAGATAAGAGATATGTCAAGATTCCCAAGGATGCTCAGCTTTTATGCTTCACCCCCAATCTACAGTATCTGGAGATATATCACATATTGTGTTAATTTGTGTGATTTGTTGGTATAGATGGCAGGGAAAGGAACAAATCACCTTCATATTTTGCTATTGCTAAAGCTTCTTTTTTTTTCCCTCCTACCATGGCTATTTTCTGACCTATCTTCTAAAAATTTCTGTCTTGCAGTAATAGAAATCACTACTGCTTTTAGGAAAATAAGTAATTCCCTGAAATCTGTTGTGCACAAGCCCTTTCATAACCTTTAAAATATTTGCCTTCCAGAGTAGATAGTATTTTCTCGGTTTTCTGCTTGTTTTCTTTCCAGTGCATGTTGCACCAGGGAAGAAGATAGTTCTTGGGAAAATTTAATATTGATAAAAAATAATACTGTGATTCAGAATAAAATAATATGTTTGCCACAGAAGCCAATTTAGTGGTCAGTATTAAGTTTCCCCACCTCATGCAGATAAGTTCCTTCACCTCAGTGATGATTCTAGGATATACCCTGGTCTCAGAATTGTTTATTAATATCTTATTCTCCTTTAGATATTTTCCTGTATTCTGCTGACCTGGCAGATACTTGATCAGGCTTGAAATCCCTGGAATCACTGTGCACATAATTGCAAGTGGTTCCTACTGTAAAATGGAACACTTACCTTTTTTCACACTAGAGCGTTTCTTGCACTTCTTTTCATCTCCATTTCTTTTTCCTCACTTAACAGGAAGGACAAGAAGCCATGGCCACTATGTCTGCAGCACCTGGGGAAACAACCATTTCAAAACTTTTGATGGAGACGTCTACAAATTCCCTGGCCTTTGCGAGTATAATTTTGTTTCCGACTGCCGAGAGGCTTACAAGGAATTCTCTGTCCACATCCAGCGTGCTCTCAACAGCAATGGCCATCCTGAGATCCAGTATATTCTGATGAAAATCAAGGATATAATGGTTTACCTCAAACCAAACCTGGTCGTGGTGGATGGGAGGATGTAAGTTCCTTTACTACAATGGTATTCGGAGAAATGCGCTGGGAAGATAAAAGCAGGATTGATTCTATACACCACTGTCTATGTGCCACTACAGAAAGTGCTGCAAAGCATTTCCACAGACAAATAAACAAACAGAAAAGCCTTTTGAAATTCAGCATTAAAATTGTTTTGGGGAGGGGCTTTAGTATAAATTGTCATTTCTACACTGGCATAAGTGATTATTTAAATGTGAGTCAGGAACAGGTTTGAGTGAATTGTTCTTCCAGTTCTGCAGAAAACAGTGCAGCTCATGAGCCAGATATTTCACTGTCTTAAAATGACATTGCTTCATTTGTTTAATGGCATAATCTTGAATTTACCTTAGCAGATGGTCTAGCAAATCCTTGAAAAGGAAATGCATTTCTCTGGGGTCTGTTCCTCTTATTTTCTGACAGAAGAGAGGTCGTTTTTTCTGATCTTCATAAATAATTCTTTAAGATCTGATGGCCATTCCTCAATGAAGTTTAACAGATATAACACAGGTCAAAATTTACACTAATTTTTCTGTGGCAATATGTACTTTTTTAGACTCAGCAGTGTTATTTTTCTCCTCCTATAACATGATAACACAAAAAGCTCATCTGACACCATTACTGATGCTAAGTAGTGTCTTAACATAGTCTTTTCTATCATTAGCTTATCCTTGTAGTGTGTGCGTTTATACTCTGAAGCGAGGCAACTCATGAGTCAATTAGTATATTTTAGCATAATTGAAAAAAAAGAGAACTTTTAAATTGTCATTGGAGACCTCAGTTTTGCCCAGAATTCAGCTTTTGCTGTAAAGTTTGGAAGCCACTGCAATGAAAATATGTTCAAAGATCAAAAGTAACGTTCAGTTTTCCAAAGATCATACTAGAATGCATAACAAAATGACAGAAAGTTACAAAACATGCATTCTTGCCTCAAATTGAAAAAGCTCTTTATTGTGTACTCAAGTCTTAAAAAGAACTCCATGAAAAACAAGTTAGAAGTCCTTTTAAAACTGTTTCTCTTAAACCAAGTCATTCTTGTCTTAGATAGACTTTATTACAGCAGATTCCTGCCAAACAGATTTTAGCTGCTTGGAGAATTTATTTTTTTGTAGAACTCAATTTTCCATATTGATCCTAAAATGATAAATAATCAATTGTCATGTAAAAGAACATTTTGCAGTGCTGAAGTGAAAACTGTGAAGTAGAAAAGTGTATGGATTAGCCTTCAGGTACCTGATCCACTGATTGGTTGAATGTCCTACTATTAGAAAAAAAGATAGATATTCCATGCTGTGATAGCTAAAAGCTAAAAAGATGTCCAACATTTTATGCTCCCCCTCAAGAAACATAATCTCTCAAGACTTCATTGTTTATTAACAGTGGAGTCAAAGTCAGAAATAATGATCTCTGAGTTTGCACCTAGATGTGTAAGTCATTTGGGCATGTTAAAAAATGCCTGAAGTAAATGGCTGTAAAAAACCCCAGTGACAGAAAATCAGGAGATAAAGCTAGTCAAGAAACTAGTTAAAAGATGTGCATACACATGCATGAATTCTGATGGATGGCAATTACATTGATAATCTGTAGAAAATTAACCAGTGATTTTGACTGGATTTCAGTTTACATTACTTCTGTTTGAACAGACTCTAATCCTCTAGAAGACTAGATTTTATAGGATGAGACTGCCTGCTACAATCCTGTTATTGCTGAATGAAATTCAGCAGTTCAGCTTACTTGTAAGACAGACACTAATTGTTATCACACAAAAATATCTATGCTCAGCTCTCTGCCGAGTGTCTTCTGTCACCATTAACAAGCTCAGTCCTGTCCACTTAAAACTAAGTAACTAACTACTGAAAGAGCTACTGAATTCCTCTTAACATCCTCCTTTCTTTTCAAATTTGTTGGTAACTGTGCATTCTGAACTGTCTTTTAAGGACTCAGTTCCTTGCAATGGAACATTCTCTTTGAAATGGCTATGAGATATTTTGGTAAAGAAACACTATAAATTATGTTGTAGCTCTTTTCATTGATGTAAATTATTAGAGAGTGTTTGAATGTCCTCTGTTAATACCACAATGATGATGATTTTTTCTTTTATTAATTCGAAGACATCTGACATTTTGGGTTTTTTTAAGTTAAAGAGCCCAAAGTGTTGGGTAAGCTTTTCCTCTGAAATTGCTTTGCCTTTTAAATGAGTTATTGTCCCAAGTGTCAGAGAGAGAAGACTTTATGCCTCATTAGAACAAGGCATCTTGTGCAGTTAGGATGGAGTAGTCAGACTAGTTTCTCTATTCCTTGGAGTGTTTGGCTTATTACAGACATTCATGTCAGCTCTTTTGTTTCCTAACTAATGCAAAGTCTGTGATTTTCTTCCTAGTGTGAAGACACCTTACTACTCCTCTGGCGTCCTCATTGAGAGCAGTGAAATTTACACCAAGATTTACGCCAAATTAGGCATGGTTCTGATGTGGAACCAGCAGGATGCCCTGATGGTATGTATGATTAAAGTATTTTTATTTGGTATTTCCTGGGTTTTCTGGGATATCTATCTCAGTAAGGAGAAAAAAAAAAGGGGGGGAAGGAAGAAAAAAGTTAATTTTTTTATGTTTTTCCTTTTTGTTATTTAGGTGGAGCTGGACAACAAATTTAATAACCATACCTGTGGTCTCTGTGGGGATTACAATGGAATTCAAATTTACAATGAGTTCATCAACGGAGGTGCGTCATCCCACCATACTGACAGTTGTCACCAAAGATTGGCTGAGCAGCCCTGTTCATAGAAAGATCACAGGAGAGAAAATTTCACTTGAGAGGTTTCTGTGGTTGCCCCAGACTAAACATTAAGTTCCAGTGCTGCAATCTTGGTCTAAGTTTATTCTATTCCACATTAATCTTTTTGTTCTTTACTAGTCTTCTTTTCTTGTTTCCCCTGTACATTTTTAAGCACAATTAGACATCATTCAGAGCAGGTAGTTGTGTCTAGCAGGCATATTTGATACCATAACTGTTTCCCTTGATCAGTAGAGTTCCAAGAATCAGGTGCTCCTTGCTGTCAATTTTTGGGGCTCAGCAAATTCTCTATTTTTTTTCTCATAGATGCAAGCTACAACTCAATTACATATGGGAATATGCAGAAGATCAGCAAACCCAATGCCAGATGCGCAGATCCAGATGAAACTCAGGCTCTTCCAAGCTGTAATGAGCATGTAAGTATTTCTAGTGGTGAACTTCGTTTACATGGGCACATGGAGACATCCTTTATCAACAGGGAGTAAGTTGCAAGGAGCTGGTAGGACAGGATAAATGGTTACTTTTTCCTAACTTTCCTGTTCAAAAGACAACAGGTTTTTTTGCAAGATCAGAAATTTCCAGAAGCTCAGATGCTTGCAAATCTCTTCAGCATTATTCCTCTTCCTCCTCAGCGCGATGAGTGTCAGAGGTTGCTGACTTCTCCTGCGTTTGCTGATTGTCGGCTACGTCTTAACCTGGAAATGTACATCCAAGCCTGCATGCAGGATAAGTGTGCCTGTAATGGGAAGGAGGATTCCTTCTGCCTCTGCAGCACCATCTCTGAGTATTCCCGCCAGTGTTCGCACGCAGGCGGCCGCCCGGGAGAATGGAGGACACAGAACTTCTGCCGTAAGCAGCCACACAAATTTTACAAAGATCCAAATGCTTCATGCATGCAGCACCATGGAATTTAAATCCATTACTTCTTTACAAAAATCTTGGCATGTATTATAAATTTCATACCGGTAGTGCTAAAAATATGTTCTCCCTATTTTCTTCTTCTATTACTTTTGCTATTAAGAAATACTTCTCAGCAAATTCTGTTCCCATTAAAAAAAACCCTGAGATTTGATGCTGCAGGAGATGGGAATAATTTGATCGATTTGAAACCAAAAGAAGTAAATATAAAACCCAGGGAAAGCAGTTCAGAATTAGATGAACATGCTTTGCCATGTGGAGTCTGGCTTGAGACACCAATGACTTGAAGGGGGTAGGGTGCATGATCTGTGGTTTCTCAGGAATGATGGACTTCACACTCAAATAACTCCTGGTGTCTTTGTTGTTTTTTCAGCCAAGAGCTGTCCTGCTACCATGGTCTATAGAGAAAGCAGCTCCCCCTGCATGGATACTTGCTCACACCTGGAGATCAGCAGCCTTTGTGAGGAACACTACATGGATGGCTGTTTCTGCCCTGAAGGTAAGTGTTATTTTAACTGTTGCATCTGGGACAAAAGCAAGAGCCCTGTCTGAGAAAGTCATACTAAAATATACTACATTGTATTCAAATTCTATCTTAGAAACGAATAGTGCTACTCATTATTTGCCCCCCTAGAGGAACATAACAGTAAAATTTTCTAAGGAGATAATAATTGATTAATTAATCAATTATTTTATAGTTCAAACATATTAGCACAGTGACAGATAATAAACCTGCTTTTTAATTCTCAACAAGCAGACGTTTGATACTATATAGTAAATCATGCTTTTTAGCAGAGAGTGGCAGTGAGGAACAGCGAGTGAAATTCTCAGGCTTGCTGACAACCTTAGGAAAGAATATTACAGTGATAGCCTTCACAGCCAAAAAGACTAAAAATCTAAACCTGTGACATTCTGAGATTGTTCTTATATGCTGGCAATAACCTTTTTATCTGTGTATAGTTATATAAATGAACAGCCTTGGATTTTCAAAGCTGAATAAAAATGCTTTCCATCTGTCTTATATTACAAAAAATAGAGACACTACTCTTCACAGGTTGGATAAACTCAGCCTGTGTGGCAAATTAGAGTTTTTCCTGTGTGGAAATTGCTTATTTGAAAAAGATCTGGAATAGTTAATGTTGTGTTTTACAGGAACTGTGTATGATGATATCAGTGAAAAAGGCTGCATCCCTGTTAGCCAGTGCCACTGCAAACTTGGTGGAAAGACATATGCACCTGGAGAAAGCATTTCCAAAGAATGTGAAGAATGGTAAGGATCCTGGCTGTTGTACACTTTGCTTTGAATGATTGTAAATGGGCCTGCATTTTTCAAATTTCCACTTCGTCATTGGAGATGTCCTAAAAACACTCAGAATTTAATGTTTATGTTGCATGTCTATAAAACAAAATTTCTGAAAAGTTTTCTTGATTCTATGGCATATGTCAGAGGGAAAATCTCTGGGAAATGCTCAAAGATACAGTTTTAAAATACCTGGGGATATCTTGCTGGCTGCCAGATACACAGATACTTCCAGTGCTCTCAGCTCCTGTAATAACTAAAAGCATTTTTTGTATTATTTGTCTGTTTATAGCACCTGTAATTCAGGCAGATGGACCTGCAAAGATTTACCCTGTCCAGGCAGATGCTCAGTGGAAGGAGGTTCCCATATTACCACCTTTGATGGGAAGAAATACACCTTCCATGGAGACTGTTACTATGTGTTGGCCAAGGTACTGTGGGGCTGCTCTCTTGTAGAGTAAAACAGTGT
This sequence comes from Hylia prasina, assembly GCA_013397195.1. Classification (NCBI taxonomy): domain Eukaryota; kingdom Metazoa; phylum Chordata; class Aves; order Passeriformes; family Sylviidae; genus Hylia; species Hylia prasina. Next base: position 19,091 of record VYXD01016581.1, on the reverse strand, counting down.
CTGTGGGCTCATGTGTATCAGCTGGGACTTACTGTTCTATTCCACTTCCATAGGGTGAGGGAAGCAGAAATGCTGGAAGTTATACTAGAAAATTCAGGAATTATCTGCAATAGCCCTAAGGGGAAGCTGGGGACTTATTGCAATGGGTGATTAACTCAGTGAGATAAAAGACTGCCTATGCTGCCATTATCCAGGGGAGTCCTTTGTATATAAGAAATCAAAAGGTCTCAGGATTAGAAGTTCTTGGCCACTTCTGTAACAGCTATTTATAAGTCTGAGTGTCAAAGTCAGGTAGGTAAAAGAGGTCGGCAGCTGTTTCATTCATACCTAAAATTCTGGTGTCCATTTTTCTAGAGAATGAGGACAATCTTTTTGAGCTAGGAAAATTATTGTAACTGATGAACTTAGTCTTTGTTGTGGAAATCATCTCATGAGATTTTTGACTAATGGACGTTTCTTTCCCTGTGATTGTAGGGTTCTGCAAATGAGAGTTATGCTCTCCTGGCAGAGCTGGCTCCCTGTGGCTCCACAGACAAACAGACCTGCTTGAAGACTGTTGTGCTGTTGGTGGATAACAAAAAGAATGTAAGTGCTGTTCTGTGTATTCTGCTAGGTGTGTTGAAAACTTGCATATTTCCCTTAGAGTGGGTGAATACTTTTTTTCTTCTCTAGTCCTTATTGTGGATAGATAAGGAACCTTAGACAGGCAGGCAAACAGCTCAGGTTTCTGCCTTGAGAATTCAAAATAGATCTAAACTTAAGAAAATATGAGATTCAAAACAACTAACATTTCCCTCTCTTCTTTTCTCTGCTCTGTACAATATGATTATTCTTACAGGATTCCAAGTGTCTGGAAACAAGAATACCATTCTTCTCCCCCACATAGATTTTTTCTTAATTCATATATAATTTTATAGATCTAATTGAGTGTTTTTCAGAATAAATCTTGTCTTCGAATGATGATTTAATCCAACCTTCTCAAATATTCACTTTAGTATTCTCTTTGTTTATGAGAATATATAGACTATACATAATTTACATATATATATATACATGATTTTCCTCACATATTTATGGACTTCCAAGTCCTTGCTAGCATTATTACTAGAACATAAGAAAACCAAATCAAAACCCAATAATTTTATGTTTCTATATGTAGAGTAGCATTTTTGAAGAAGTTTAATATACTGCTTCCTTACCATGTCAGAATCACATAAACCATCACACAGAAGCTGTAGCATATGCTTTAATAAGGAAAAAGAACTTGCTACAGATCCTGAAGACCTAATATTTTCTTCCACTTGCTGAAACCAAAGTGCCCAATAAAAATGAGGTTTGCATTTCATTATTGCTATGAATTCTTGTAGGCAGATGTAAGAGAAACACTGAATAGCAAGACAAAACCTTACACGTACCCTGTAGGGCTGCTGCCATGTTCAATTTTCAGACAGAATTTTCCTTTCAAAAATTTGGAGTTCTAGACAGAGCCTAAATGTGTAAAATGTCCTTCCTGTTAATTTTCTTTGTATTAGTTCATTTTCCTCAGTCCCTGGAACCTCATTGATTCCACTTGCCATTACACAGGTGGTGGTTTTCAGATCAGATGGCAGCATGCTCCTGAATGAGATGACAGTGAATGTGCCTCATGTGTCAGGTAAGGGACACAGCCTTGTATGTCAAGTGTCACACACCTGACTTCTCACATAGGGGTGTATTTTATAGAGGCAAAAGTGGAAGAGAGGCATTTAGCACTTTCCAAACCTGGCTACATGGTGTGGGTGTGCCCATTTGGTTCTGCTTCCAGAGACCAGTCTTCATAAGAAATCAACTCTTTAAGTTTGTGAGGACCAGCATCATAGATAGTTGGCCAGTGATTTTTAAAGGAAAAAAAAATAATCTGATCTTGATCTCAGAGATTTCATGCTGGGTGATACATGACAATCTAATAAGAAGTGTTTCTTTTGGCAGCCTATGTGTGTCTGTTTACTGCAACAATTCATGTTTTGTTTTTCAGCCAGCTTCTCAGTATTCAAGCCATCTCCCAACTACATTGTTGTACAAACTTCTGTTGGGCTTCAGATGCAGATCCAGCTGTTTCGAGTCATGCAGCTGTTTGTGACTGTGGATCAATCAGTTAAAGGAAAACTTCAAGGCAAGTGTCTATGCAAAGCCATGCTGTTTCACAGCTGAATAGTCATGTATTCTTTATATGAATGATAACTCACGCTACTTGTTGATTCAAGGGGAGAAAACAGAAAGAAAATTGACTCAAGCAAACTAGAAATGTATTTTTATTTTTTGATATTGAAATGACCTATCACTCTGGTGCCAGTACATAAGAGTTTTTTAGAATATTCCTTACTTTTGTATTCAGTTTAATTTTTAACTATCCACAAAACCAGGTTTTTGGTGTATTTTGTGGTTTCAATATCATTAGAAAGCATAAAAAATATGGGCTAGGATTGTAATCTCTTGAAGCACATTATTCATTATTACTGTTCTTGAAGATGCTGAAGATTTAAAACAGGGCTTCTAAAACTTCAGTATTTATAGCATGCATTAAATTGATGTGGCATAATCAGCTGTTTCTAATGCTTATGATTTGTTGTCCCTTTCCTTTGACCTTTCAGTATGACAATAAGTAATGCTTATGTGAAATTTTTTACCTTATTCTCAAATAGGTCTTTGTGGAAACTTCAATGGAATGGAAGGAGATGACTTTAGAACAACCAGCGGGCTGATTGAGGCTACAGGATCTGCCTTTGCTAACACGTGGAAAGCTCAGTCCACCTGCAGAGACCAGGCAGAAAAGCTGGAAGACCCCTGTAGTCTCAGCATTGAAAGTGGTAAGCACATCAATAAGTCAGATGGTTGGCTTCTGCCAGGATGAGCAGTGTCTGCTGAGCGTTACTGCAACAGGCGTGTAAGAGTTGCAGTGGGGCATTGAAGACTTTTTACAGGGCTTTAAAATTAATTATTAATAGCTGCAAGTATGTATACATGCAACCACTTCATCGAACTGAAGTGAAAATTTAAGGGGTGATTGTAAAATAATTCTAAGGTGGAAGAACAGGAAAAACAGTCATTAATTTGTATTACCGGCAAAGACAGCTTGTATCTCCTAGCATTGTCTACCGTTATGATTAACTTTCCATTTATGGTCCCCCAAATGGAAAGAGCTGTCACAATTCTATGTGTACAAGTTGTGAAAGTACGGTGCAATTTTTGATTTTAAGATTGCATGTCTCTGAATCAAGCACTAGAAATACATGTTTAGTGATTGCATGTAGTTTCTCTCCAAAATGCACACTGTTCTCTGATTTGTATTGCTGCATGTATTTATGCATCAGCATAACTATGCATGGCACAAGGAAGATGAGGAAATGTGATGAATTTCTCTATTTTTTGTGCAGCAAATTACGCTGAGCATTGGTGTTCTCTGCTGAGAAACCCAAAGGGTCCTTTTGCAAGATGTCACCTAGCTGTTGATCCTTCAGAATACTATAAGGTATTGTAATTTTGCACTCTTTTAGTACTGCATTATTTCAGGTGGTTCACTGTAGGCATTTATCATTGTTTGAACATTTGAGATATCAGTGAGTAGCTTGTCCATAAGAGATACTGAAGTTTTTGCATTAATGTCTTGGGCTATTTTTGGGAACCAAAAATGTGTACAATTGACTGATTCAAACAGCACAGCATCCAAAGTATCTCATATGATGAAATCCTTGTGGGCTGCTGCTGAATAAAAATGTATTTTTTTTCTTTTGCTTTCTTATGTTTTGTGTTTCATGTACATTTTTATTGGCTTGGATATTTGGACTGAAAAGAAGATTCAAGAGTTACAGACGTGCACAGTTCAAGCCTACCCTTAAACATTAGTTTCTATAAAGCTGGGGGGGAAATTCCAGCCATATATTGGTTGGAATGTAACACCAAATAATTTTCATGCCAGAATCTCCATGAGCTCTTTTCCCCTGCGCTCATCTCAGTTGAGGAGTAAGTGAGGCTTACCTGAGGAAAAGAATTCCAAAATCATTGCTTATACTTGGAAGTCAGTGTGAACTCAAACATTGTAAAGGTCTTCATAGACCTGGTTAATATTTTGCCTTTATTATTCTATTTTTTGTGGATCTCTGAATTTCTAATTAGTAACTGAGAACAAATGGTATCAATGTCCTTTGAAAAAGGTGTTTTTAGGAGGCTGGCTACTTTTTAAAGGTTCAAGAGGCTTGCCTTAGATTAGAACAAGCATCCGAATATTTTCATTGTGTATGAAATGAAGCAGCAGTTGAACCCTCTGGCCTTTGTCCATTCCTTCCATTGTTTTCTGGTCATGGGAATTAATAAAACAACATCAGGAAAAGCAGACAGGACATTTTGTAGCAGTCAAGTAGCAATTGCCCATTGATTTTGTTCGGACTTTTTGACCCTTTTGTTCTTTTTTTTTTTCAGAAATGTAAATATGACACCTGCCTCTGTGAAGACAATGAAGAATGTTTGTGTGCTGCCCTGTCCTCTTACTCAAGAGCCTGTGCTTTCAAAGGGATCATACTGGGAGACTGGAGAAAGAGTGTCTGCAGTAAGTAGTGGAACAGTAAACCCTGTGGAAATAATTAAACATGACAAATAATCAGGCTCTCTCTGAATTAGGTTGTCAGTGATCTCACTGTTAGGGATTTGGCATATCTTAGAAATGTCTAATTGACCCAAAAGAGACAATGCTGATAATGTTTAGTAATTCATGTTATATTCTTCAGATGTCATTTAAAATTTTTATACTTAAAAGTAGAAACCAATATTTTTAACTTTCACCTTCTTTCCCCAGTCTAGCTAATATCATTCCATTTACTAATGGAATCCCTGCCATCAGGGCTTTTACCATGCATTTGTTTATCAATGTCTTTGCTTCTGATCATTCTTGCTTTTCATCAACTGTTCAGTGTGTTTCAGACTAGTAGTTTTTTGTATGGTGCTCTCTATCTGATTATCAGTATGTGAAACAAATAGGGATATGAAAGTAAAAACGATTAATAGCACTTAAAAATAAGTCTTCAGCTGGTAAAGTTAGGTTAGTGTTACTTGTGACTTCTGATATTTTTGCACTTTAATAAGATCTAAGGGAATGTTTTGATCACTACATTCGGCACAACCAAAGAAACCAAAATTGAAAGATCAAGGCCAAATTGTCCGTCCTGCATCCCTTATTTATCATTTTGGGTCTTTTTCCCTCCAGGCAGTGAAGCATCTTCTTGCCCAGGAAATCAAGTCTTCCTTTACAATCTTACAATGTGCCAGCAAACCTGTCGTTCCCTTGCTGATGGTGAAAAGTATTGCTTGCAAGACTTTGCTCCTGTGGATGGCTGTGGCTGCCCACCCAACACATACCTGGATAACCAGGATAACTGTGTGCCCATCTCCCAGTGTCCATGCTATTACAAGGGATCATACCTGGAACCTGGGCAATATTTCACAAAAGATGGAGAACGCTGGTATGTTTTATTTTGACTTGTTTGTGGAGAAAAAAATTCCTTTAAAAATCGCTTATTAGATGTAAGGTACTTAGGTTTTTTGGTACTTTGTTGAGTATTTGTAATGCATTTCACAACATCTTCATGCTGAGCAAAGCATTATCCTGTTGCAATGCAATTTATCAATAACTGAGAGTTGCAGCTTGCTTTGGAGGTGTGAGTACTGGCCTTCACAAATAAATATTATTCTGAAGCTGCAGGGTTAATAAGGCTTCGTTAAGCAGAAGGGTGAAAGAAAGATAAAAGGCCAACTATGTGCTATGTTTGCTTTTCTAGCAGGCACAGATTGCTTGTGTTTTCCACTGGAAAAAGGTCCCCTTGATATATATTTACTGTAGCACAACCTTTTGAAAACAACATTCATGATTCTGTTATATTTTGCCATGATCTCTGGCAACAGTTTGCTGCCTGAGTCAACAGCGCAAACTGTGAAATGCCTTCTCTCATCCAGCAGAAGAAACATATAGTTCAACAAATTTGCAGCATATAAATTGAATAGGCATGAAAATACATTGTGTATCCAAATGGAGACTTTGATTTAAATTACCATTATCATCTGTGGCATTATTATCTAATTCCTGAGTTGTCATAAAAGATAGTATTAAAGATCAATACAATAACTGTCATTCCTTAAAACATAACCTTTCTGTGCATTATGCCTAAAATCTTGCTACACTTTTCTTCCAACAAAAAAATTCAAGTGTGATTCAATAGAATTGACCTTGAAATTTCAGTAGAAATTATACAGGACATCTTTAATAAATACTCCCAAATTTATATAAGCAAATACTTAGACTTAAATTGAAGATTTTGAACTTGGGTTTTTTTTTTTAATTTCTACTTACTTCACTTTTCTAGTGTTTGCCGAAATGCAAAGATCCAGTGCACTTCAGTGAAAATGAGAATGAGAAGTAAGTGACATTCTTTAAACTAAACTAGAATAAAACCCATAACCAACCTCCCAACCCAAACCTACTTTCCTTTTGAATTTTCCATTTACTAGTTTTGCATGTTTTTTCCCCTTTATGTAAAATGGTAACGCTTTTTCACTTTGTTCTCTCTTCACTGAGCCTATTTTTTTCATAAGAATAGACTGAGATTTCTGTCTCAGAAACTATCACCTTTCACTTACATTTCTTTTGCCTTTTCTTGATTGATCTAAACCAACAATGTACCTTTCAGGTGAAACAGAATGTTCTTCTAACAAGACATACTTTGACTGCAGTGCATCCTCAAAGTGGACTTCACAAACGCCTCTACAACTTAGCTGCCACACTCCTCAAACTGATCATGTATGTACTCAACTTTTCTTTGTGTCTTGCTTTCTCTATTCTGTATTCTTTACATGACATGGTGCTACACAGCAAATACAGTTGTAACTAACAGTTTATTTCTCTTTGGTTTAATCTACCCTGTTTCTCCCCCAATGAAATGAATCTGTTACTGTTTTCATGATGATTCCACTTATGGTTTCCCTCTCCTCTTTCTTTCTACTGTGTCTTCAGTAGAGTCGTAATTTCCAAGTGAAAAAGAATTTGGGTTCTTAGACAATCAAAAAATAAAAGAAAAACCTAGAAAACCTAGAAAACCTAGAAAAAAAGAAACCTAGGAAAAAAAGGACATAAAATTGATCAATATTAGACTGTGTGGTTGTAAATACAGTTTTTAAAGACTGCTTGTGAAGAAGTGGAATTAAGATGCAGTGCTTTGTCATAAGGTAACCATTTCTCCTTATATTCCTTAGTTCCAGACAGAGTGTGTCTCAGGCTGTGTGTGTCCTGAAGGTCTATTTGATGATGGCAGAGGGGGCTGTGTTGAACAAAAAGATTGCCCATGCATTCATAACAATGACTTGTATTCTTCTGGAGACAAGATAAAAGTGGACTGCAACACCTGGTGGGTTATAAGTGAATATTCTCTTCTAGAATATATTCTATGCAGTATATTCATAGTCATGTCTAGACTTACGTGCTACAGTAGCTGCAAAAGCTGGAAGTATCATCCTTAATTTTCAGGAATACTTACTGCTATCTCAGAAAATACAGATTCTGCTGAAAGTTTGGGGGGAGTAGTTATCTCTGTTTTCAGTAGGCATCTCTTGGGAAAACTCACTCATTTTTTAAAAATAAAAATGATGCCATCAGATCTAGAGATTTTAGCTCAACAGAGTGAAAATCATGTTATAGGCTTAAAAACAAGGTAAACAATTGAAGTTGAGGCTTAGATATTTTGTACATTACCACATTATATCAGGGAGCTGCTTGGTTTGTTCCGCAGTTTTTCAAACCGCACACTCTTGGTGAGATCTGAAAATTCAACTTCTCTGCTTTCTTCTAGCACCTGCCAGAAAGGGGTTTGGAAATGCACTGATGATGTGTGCTATGGGACTTGTACAATCTATGGAAGTGGCCATTATAGCACTTTTGATGGGAAATTCTATGACTTTGATGGGAGCTGTGAATATGTGGCTACTCAGGTAATGGTCATCAGGAGGGCTGAAAGGGAATTTGATTGCCTTGAAAATCTACTTTCCTCTTTGGTTTTGTCACTCCTGTCATCATTGTTCCCAAGGTGTTCCCACATTCTGTCAGGATAAATTGTGTGTTTTCAGTGCAGGCAAGCTGTGTAAATGTGGCTTTTTTTTTTTTTTTTCTTTTTCACATATAGATATCATAAATTACACGTAACAAAACTATGTTACAGTGAGAGCTAACATTTGTGAAATATATCCAAATTCTAAGCTTAGAAACTTGAAACATATTTAAAGATATATTCCTCACTTTGTTTTATTGTCCCACTCTTTTTCCCAGGCTGAGACTGTGTTAACTGTTCATATGGATGCATAGAAGTATGCATATATGGCTGTGCATCTGTAAAAATATGTGTGTGTAGGATCTCACATTTGAAGGAGCAGTAACTATTTATACACTGTGAAGATTTAGATGACTGCAATTATTATGAGATTGAACTACAGTGAAATAGTCCACCCAATTTTCTCATGGTTTTTTTTTTTTTTTTTTTTTAATAGGACTTCTGTGGTGACAAAAATTCCAGTGGCTCCTTCAGTATCATCACAGAGAATGTCCCTTGTGGAACTACAGGAGTCACCTGCTCAAAGGCTATCAAAATGTTCCTAGGGGTGAGTGATGATAGTCAATACATATCAGTAATCAAGTATTACCAAAAATGGAATTCTCCAAAGTCATGCCTCTATAAGCAGCTGTGACAAGCGTTAGAGGCCCTATCAAATTATTCTGTAAAGGTGTAGGTTCTCAGGTGATGAAAAGTCTCTCAGAAGTGCTACACCACTCCCTGCCATCTTGGAAGTCATCCCAGAGTTTGAGTTATTGGTTTCAGAATGAGTTGCATTTTATGAGTTGCATATTTTATCTCATCATAGAAATTATTGTTAGAATACTTCTCGTTCATCTTTCAGAAAACTGAACTGAAATTGGAGAACAAGGAGTACAAAGAAATTCAGCGAGATGTTGGTGATGATGTGCAGTATTGGAACAGGACAGTCGGCCTGTACCTGGTTATTGAGGCTAGCAACGGCGTGATGCTGATCTGGGACAAGAAGACTACTGTTTTCATCAAGCTGAGCCCTGATTACAAAGTTAGTGTCTGTCTGTCTTTTTTTGAAGTAGTATTGTGAATAGACAAGGAAACGTAAGTGTTCCTTTATTCCGACTCCATGTCTAATTCCTGTATCCTCTGTGCACTGATGATTAGCTTGCATTATTTCCAGCACAGCTTGCAGAAGTTCTTCAGGGGTTTCTTACAGTCTGTCACAATGCATTGCACAGAGTGCATATGAAGTCATTCCAATAGAGATAAACATCTCAGGCAATATTCTTTCTTGAGCTTGTATTGATAGCCAATCATTAAGAATAATTTAGGGGATGTGGACTGACTGCACATGTGCTTGGAATCCTACATGCAATCTCAGCCCTGTGTTAAAACCAAACTCCCTATGCAATGTATGGCCATGGTTCTGGTTCTTGAAATTCAGCATGCTAAATTGGAGAATATTGAGGCATTGTACAAACAGTGACATGCTGTTTCTTGAGAGGACTGGTGGGCCTTAAATAACACTACTAAAAATTCACCACTGAGGGCAGACTGATACATTTTCTTCCAAGATAAATGGGTCCCTGTCATTTCTTTTCTGTGAATGAAGAAATGGTGCTCATTATGTTAGAAACTTTTAACAGAAACAGCTTTGAGCAGAAATGAATTATGTCAGGCTTATATTAATAGGTGAGTTATGATAAATTGAGAAGAAGAGAGAAGAGGAGAATAAATAATTCTTTTCAGCTGTAAGATGCTTGGGCACCCTTTAATGTTTTAAGTTGGATATGGAGACAGAGATATAGAAATATACGAGATATATTGATTTCAAGGAGGGAAGAGATGGCAGCTGAATAATTTGCTGAGGACAGACAAATAAAGATTTATTTTCTGTACAAATGATTTGACAGTAAAGATGAAAGTCATCCTTTACACAGACAGTCATT
>VYXD01016580.1:0-25184 GCA_013397195.1 Hylia prasina | reverse complement strand
TAACTCATCACTTTCCATATGCTGAAACACAGGCCAACCTGGAGAAGATGTGCCGCACACTGGAGGATCAGCTGAGTGAGCTGAAGACCAAGGAAGAAGAACATCAGCGCATGATCAATGACCTCAATGCTCAAAGAGCTCGTCTGCAGACAGAGTCAGGTGAGATACCCATACCTACATGTGCAGATTATTAATGTCTCCAAGTTATTGCAAAATTACTGTCCTTGGCTTTCCAACACACTTTTTGTCACATCTACTGCAAAATGCTTGATATGAAATCATAAGTTTCAGCATGGACTGCAAGCTATCTGGTTTTATATCTCCAAGTGTTTGCAGCATCACCATCAATGGCATTTAAACTGTTGTATATCTGCAATTTTTCTCAGGTGAATATTCACGCCAGGTAGATGAGAAGGATGCTTTGGTTTCTCAGCTGTCAAGAGGCAAACAGGCATTCACCCAACAGATTGAGGAACTCAAGAGGCATCTGGAGGAAGAGATAAAGGTGATTCCTCCTCTCAGAGGTGCTCCAGACATTTTTGTGGCTACTGAACCACCATGATGTGACAGGGAAAAAATTTAATATAATTTGATTCATGTCATCTCATGTTAACTTTTAGCTGGTGTTTATTCTCTATTGCTTATTTTCAGTTCCAGCTTATTTCCATATTAAGTGCATGGCTTTCTATTTGCATAGAAGCATAACCCAGTGTCCAGTAAATATTCAGACAGATTTCCTGTGATGTTTGTGTTCCATGAGCCAATACCCTTTTTGCTGCAGGCCAAGAACGCCCTGGCCCACGCCCTGCAGTCTGCTCGCCACGACTGTGACTTGCTCCGGGAACAATATGAGGAGGAGCAGGAGGCCAAGGGGGAGCTGCAGAGAGCCCTGTCCAAGGCCAACAGTGAAGTGGCCCAGTGGAGAACCAAATATGAGACGGACGCGATTCAGCGCACGGAGGAGCTCGAGGAGGCCAAGTATGTGGGGAGAGTGAGGAAGGCTAGCAGAGATTAAGGCAGAAATTCTTGGAGACCACTGTGACATTGTCAGGAAGAAGTCAGTGTTCTGCTTGTGCTTGGGGCAAAAGGAGAACAGCAAATAAATTCTGTAATGCATGTGGTGTAGGAGAAAAAAATCACAGACAAATATCAGAAGAAAGGAACTGACAGAGAGACACAATGTAATGTGTAGAAAAATGAAAGGAATGTGGACCACAGACTGTGAAATGGCTAAACATGCTCTTGAGAAAAGAATCACAGAATCAGAGAATTTAATTGCTTGCTGATTATGAGCTGCACTTACCAATGAACTTTTACGGCATCATGTTGTAAAAAGCCCATCAAACACAGGCCACAAGTTCCCCTTTTCTCTTAAATCATGAGATATGTTTAACACAGGAAGAAGCTGGCCCAGCGCCTGCAGGATGCAGAGGAACATGTTGAGACTGTCAATGCCAAATGTGCCTCCCTGGAAAAGACAAAGCAGAGGCTGCAGAATGAAGTGGAGGACCTGATGATTGATGTGGAGAGATCCAATGCTGCCTGCGCTGCTCTGGATAAGAAGCAGAAGAACTTTGACAAGGTCTTTTGGCCTCCAGCACCAGCACTCCTGGCCACAGCATGGCCCCGTGATGGCCACAGCCGGACTCACACCCCGTTTCTCTCCAGATCCTGGCAGAATGGAAGCAGAAGTATGAGGAAACGCAGGCTGAGCTGGAGGCCTCGCAGAAGGAGTCGCGCTCTCTCAGCACGGAGCTGTTCAAGATGAAGAATGCCTATGAGGAGTCCTTGGACCACCTGGAAACAATGAAGCGGGAGAACAAGAACTTGCAGCGTGAGTCCCTGGCCCTCTGCTCCTCACTGGCCATGTTCACCATCAGCCATTCTTCATGGTTCTGTGCCTGCAGGTCTGCAGAGATGCCTGTCACCTTGGTGGGACAGGACCCTTTCCATTCTGCTCTGTGCCTGACCGTGCCATTGGTCTTTGTTTCCACAGAGGAGATTTCCGACCTGACGGAGCAGATTGCTGAGGGAGGGAAGGCAATTCATGAGCTGGAGAAAGTCAAGAAGCAGATTGAGCAGGAGAAGTCTGAACTGCAGACCTCCCTGGAGGAAGCTGAGGTAAAGCCTTCTGCTGATAATTGATTACTTACAACACAGTTTGACAACTTCAAATAACATTTATGTAATTCTATGCATTGAGAATTGAGTGGTGGCATAGGAAACAGGGTTTCTTCACACCACTAAAATCTTTGAATCCACTGGTATGCTTTTTTCTTTCCTTTCTTGCAATCTCAGACCTCTGGTTATACATTATTCTTTAAGATAACAATTCATGTAAAGTTATTGACATTGTTATTCTTTATAATTTACTGGGTTTTATACTTTTTTCAGGCCTCCCTGGAACATGAGGAGGGGAAGATCCTGCGCCTGCAGCTTGAGCTCAACCAAGTGAAGTCTGAGATTGACAGGAAGATAGCAGAGAAGGATGAGGAGATCGAACAGATGAAGAGAAACCACCTCAGAATTGTGGACTCCATGCAGAGCACTCTGGATGCTGAGATCAGGAGCAGGAATGAAGCCCTGAGGCTGAAGAAGAAGATGGAGGGAGACCTGAATGAAATGGAGATCCAGCTGAGCCACGCCAATCGCATGGCAGCAGAGGCACAGAAGAACCTGAGAAACACCCAGGCAGTGCTCAAGGTATGGCATTGCAGACCCGGTGCTCACTGGTTTCTTACATAGTTACAAATATTTCTCCTCTACAGTTCGATATTTTTTATATAAATATGAAAATGGAAAATAAGTAAATAGGAAGAATAAGTTTCCCAATCTGTCATATCTCTTTCCAGGACACCCAGATACACTTGGATGATGCTCTCAGGACACAGGATGACCTGAAGGAGCAGGTGGCCATGGTGGAGCGCAGGGCTAACCTGCTGCAGGCTGAAGTTGAGGAGCTGCGGGCGGCCCTGGAGCAGACTGAGCGCTCGAGGAAAGTGGCTGAGCAGGAGCTGCTGGATGCAAGTGAGAGAGTTCAGCTCCTCCACACTCAGGTAAGTTCTAGAATTGAAGACATATAAAACCTACAGTATTAAGAGAAATGAAATTATCAAAAGGTCTGTTTTCCTTTTCTAATTGTAATATAACAATTAGTCTTCACCAGTCTACCATTGCCATTTATCAGTTATTTTTATTCTTCCTATCAAACTGTAACAAATACATAAATAAAAATAGGTAACATTATTTTTCTAAAAATGGTGTGAAGCAACTGGAGAAAAAAATATGCTTTTTTTCTTCGATNGAGCGTGTCCTTGGAGAGACCTTGGCAGGGAAGCTGCAGGGCTGGGCTTGTCCTTGCAGGTGCGGGAGCTGGAAGGGGAGGTTGATGCTGAGCAGAAGCGCAGCGCTGAAGCCGTGAAGGGCGTGCGCAAGTACGAGCGGAGGGTGAAGGAACTGACCTACCAGGTAAGGCAGGAGGTCTCCTTGGGCTGATGCACCCTTATTCCATCAAACAAAAGATGTTCTCTTGGACTCCAAGGATAAATGCTATATCGTAATGTGCAGAAAGCAATAATTCACTCTTTCCACTTTGCCAACCCTCCAGTCTGAGGAAGACAGGAAGAATATTCTCAGGCTGCAGGATCTGGTGGACAAGCTGCAAATGAAAGTGAAATCCTACAAGAGACAAGCTGAGGAGGCTGTGAGTATTGCTTGGGGAAACAAAATGCATTGCTTTTTGTTGGTGTCACACAGATGTCCAGGAGACCAATATCAGAAATTCTGAAAATGTCAAAATTCATCAGTTGAGGAGGGGGACTTTGTCATCCAGATGTACCTCCTGGCACATGAGCACCAAACAAGTGACAGAATAAGTACAGAAATGACAAATTGAAATTATGAAATTACTCCTCAAGTGTGACACAATCCTGGTGAAGCTTGTCCCAGAAGGATCCTAAAAAGGGCAGGATGAGGAGCTCTGTGTGAGGCTGATGTGTGAGCAGTGAAAAGGGCAGGATGGAGATTTCCAGCCCCATAAGGCTGAGTTGCAGCAGCAGTGAAATCCCTGCCCTGTGCTTCTGAGCCCTGACTCCCTTTCCCCACACAGGAGGAGCTGTCCAATGTGAACCTCTCCAAGTTCCGCAAGATCCAGCACGAGCTGGAGGAAGCCGAGGAGCGGGCTGACATTGCAGAGTCACAGGTCAACAAGCTCCGAGTGAAGAGCCGGGAGTTCCACAGCAAGAAAATAGCAGAGGAAGAGTGAGCATGTCATGAGACAGCAGAGTGACCTGAGGGCTGCACAAAATGTGAACCCTCTGTCACTTCCTTCTGCAACTAGGCTTTATAAATTTACCAATGTCTAATGACTAAAGACCATAGATTGCTTTGCATGAAAAGATGTAGTTACATTTTAGTTCTGCGGTTATTTAAGCTTTGATTGTGTTGAAACAATTCTTATTCAGGAGTAAATTCCTGAATTTTCTGGAGTACTGGAGTTTCTGAATCTCCAGTACTCCAACTACAGTAATAGGCAAGAGAGTGTTTCCCAGCAATGGAATTGTGATTTAAAGTTAGAATAAATAAATATTAAATAAATAATGTTCTTTAGTAAGAGAAATTATACACCTATATTTTACAAGTTCACAAGCATACATATCAAAAGGAACTGTTTTTATTTCCTAAAACTGGAATTGAGAGCAGCGCTGTTAACAGGACACCATAAAGAAATTTCCAAGTCTGACACCCTGAGAATACAGTGAAGCACTAAACGTGGTGTTTCCCCACTGCCAAAAGTGCTTCCTGTCTTCCTTTTGCAGCAATGCATGAGCTTTGTTGTATAAGGAAACTGAAAACTAGATGGAAAAATGTAGCTGATAGACCCTGGGGTTTCTTTCATGCCACATGGGGTAATACTGCAGAATATAATGCTTGGACAAAAATGAGGAAAAGCTGACCATGAGGAAGAGCAAGGCAGCAAGGATGTTTACTACCCCCAGCCATTCTCATCAGTGCCCCAGTGGGGGCTGTGCAGACTGAGCAGGTGGTGAGTCTGGAGAAAACAGGTACCTCCACCCTGAAGCAAAGAGACTGTGCCCCCTGGGACATCACAATGACACTCCCATTGCAGCTTCCTTTGTCTGGAATAGCAAACCACAGCAACCTCCACAGCAAGTAGCAGTGAGCTTAACATACCATTCACTAAATCCTGGCACTACATTTTCTACAAGATTCTACAAGCAGATATGGGGAATGGTTAATGAGACTTGGTTTTGACTGCAGGAACACTTACAGGTCCCTCAAGGTTCCTGGCTTTTTCTACACTTCTGCATTTACAGGGAGTACTTCAAAGAGCTGTGAAATGGCTGGGGAAGAGAGCTGGAGACACTGCACAGCTTTTTGCACTGACCAAAACAGTCAGTGGGCTTGCAGGAACAGCTTTTGGGATTGGGAGATCCTCCTCCTCCCAAACACACTGAAGTTTACACCCATAGAATCCTTCCATGTTACAACCAAATATGGAAGTGGTTTGCTAGGCAGGAGCTAAATATATTTAAGGAAAAGATGACGCCCTGTGTTGACTCTTGTGTCACTGTAAGTGATGCTCCTCAGAGACATCATCTCTATGTGTGAAGCTGTGAAAACTTCAGCAGTGCCAGTGATATCTGGGCAACACAGAAAAGAAACCTTGGGTACCTTTTTAAACCTGCTGACAGACTACTAAATATCATGACAACTTTGGGGACCATATTTCAATGCTAAAACTCCCTGTTCCCTTTGGACAGTATTACAAACATCGTAACTGGGCATATTACAAANTTGGAAAAAACATGGGCCCATAACTGGCCCAAAGAAACAACTCTCAGAGAAGGTTTAAAATAGATGCAGCTGATGAGCTCCACTGGAGCTGCTGCCCCATGGGGACTATGGAGTCCTCTGACCTTCTACAGCTTGGGCATGGACGACTGTGTCTCCTGGGCACAAAAGCATCAGCACTTTAAGAGGCTCTAGGACATAGAGAAAGGATCTCTGACCTGAAGACACAGGCTCCTCACAGAGGCTTCCTGCCAAGAATTCAGCTTTCCAGTTCTCTGAGTACTCAGCAGAAAATAAGGGGGCCAGGGAATGAAGGACAGAAAGGGAGAGAGAAGCAAAGGAAGGAGAGGCAGATGGAGCAGGAGAGGGAGAGGGAAAGGAGAGGGAGAGCAGAGGACAAATGGGTTGGGTAGATACTGTGAGAAAGAAATGGAGAAAGAGAGTGAAAGAAAATGACAGAGAAAAGAGAGGAAGGGAGGAAGATATTGAGAAAGATGAGAAAGAAAGCAAGACTGAGAAAAAAATATTGAGAGG
Organism: Hylia prasina; assembly: GCA_013397195.1. NCBI lineage: Eukaryota > Metazoa > Chordata > Aves > Passeriformes > Sylviidae > Hylia > Hylia prasina. The sequence goes on along the minus strand of VYXD01016580.1, from coordinate 18,836 downwards.
GGGAGCAGGCAAATTCATGAAGAGGAGGGGAGAAAGAGACAGAAAAGAGAGGTGGAAGGAAGGACTAAAAAGAAAGAGAGCAAACAATTTAGCATCATTTAGGTGCTGGTACCTGACAACCTGACACTGGACTTAACTCTGCTGCTCTTGTGAGTTCCCTGTCCACCAACCCATATCACGACCAATACCCTACAATGGATGCCTTCCTAAGAAAACTAAGAGAGTGCCTTGAGAAACAAATCTGCTCTCTGAATCTCTGCTCTCTCCTGGCACTGCAGGAGGGGCAGGCAGGGTGTGTCTGGCGCCTCCTCACATCCCAAGGCCTTGTGAGCAGTGATGTTAAAAGAGAAGGCTGAAAACCCTGAAGTGGGGCAGCCTGGGAAAGCAGAAGTGCTCATGGGGTCTGGGAAGGATGAGGAGAATGTGAGACACTCACTGCCGAGTGGAGAGGATGGGTTCACACTGCGGGCTTTGCATGACATCTGACTGCTTTGCAAGCTGCTAATACTTCCAGACACAGAGTCTAAATGTGATGGTGTTCATGGCAGACACACAAGTCAGCGCACAGAGTATGAGAATTTAAGCTAGGCAGGAAGTTTTGCCATCCTTTAATGCTCTTGGAAATGTTATTGTAATTTCCTTCTCTTTTGATATTCCAAAACACTTTTTAATGTTTGTCTCATCCTGAAAGCCACCTGCCTCAGTTAGCCAAATATCTGGCCTTAATGAAGGATGGACTATGTTCATACCTCCACACTGCAGTACAGAACTACTGAAATCAAACAAGGAGATGCTTAGAATCAACACAGAGAAAAATCTGTTTTTCCTAGGAGATATCTGAGATTGTGAATGAGCCCTTGTGGAAGTGAGGAGAAAACTGGCATGGAAAACATACTACAACATATCCCACAGCAGTTCTGTGTGTACCTGAACCTTACTCTGTTGCAGGAGGTATTATGGCTGTTAAAACCAGTTTTTAGGTCATAAGTAACATGTGACAGTTCTTAAGAAGAGTACAGCCACATCTCAGACAAGGATAATACGTATGTTTCTTCAAATCATGGTGTTCAAAATCAAGGTTATCAAAAAAAGATGCCTTTATGGCACCTGTTACCTGTCAATGATTTCAACTGCTCAACATGCTGTCCAATGTTTTCTGGGAGGAGCAGTCACCTTTTCAAAACTACACTATTTTAGTAACCCTGATTTCCTTTTGATCCAGATCCTTCTCCCCACCTTCAACTCCTTCTACCACCTGTTGCCTTTCTTCTTGACTGTTCCACCCAGGCACCACCCAGCCCGCTCACCCCACACACCTGTTCTGTAACAGGAGCTCCTCAGCTGCTTTGGTGAGTGATGGAAAGGACATCCTGAAGGTCATGTCCTCATCCAGGACCCACTCTCCAGATCTCTTCCATGGATGCTTCCTGGAAAGACAGGAGGAGCCCAAGTAACTGTGCAACTTTGATATTCACTCAGCACCTGACCAGGTGTTATATTTTTACCTTCTGCTCCATTTCACAGTTAAGTGATGCCGAGATATCTTTGGAGTTGCAGCTTCTCTCTTCCTTCTCTCTCTTCTGAAATACAGAAATGTGGAACATTTTACATGCTTATGTGGCATATTATGCTGTATCATTAAGCTATACCATAAATGCATTGAAAAAATTAAGCTTGAAGCAGTCTCAAGAGAGTACAATTAGGGGACCTTCAAAGTCCCTCCATGTTTTGCTGCATGGGACAGGGCAGTCTTCACAAGTAAGTTCTAGCCCCAGAAATACTAGCTTACCTTTGCCATGGCCAAAATTTCCCTGTACCTATTCTGTACCTCTCCCCCTGAATATTTTTAAGATTCTGGGGATTCTGTTCATCAGCCTGTTTCACTTGAAAATCAATTAACACTTCCAGTCTTCCCTCATATGGAATTTTTGAACTACATTACCCTATGACACCACTTTGGACTAGACACTTTCTGCAGGGAAGCATGCATTTCACCAAATCCATGCACTTCATTAGTCAAGAAGAGAAAGGGATGTTAGGTTAAGGAAAGTGTGTCCTACCATCTCCAGAGTCCAGTGCCCAGCTGCATCTTAATATTGGGAAGTGTTGGGATGAGGAGCCTTGCTCTGAATGATCAGTGTTTCAGCAATTCTGTTTCTTTGGTGCTAACACTCCTGGCAGCTCTCGTTTTACACAGAGGGCAGCAGAAATGCTGCTGCAGCAGGAGCTGGGCATTCCCTGTCAGAGGGCTCATCAGGGTTCCACAGAGCACACTGATGCCTCCAGCATGCCCTGTCATACTGAGACCATGGCTGACAACAGCACAGGCAAGCTGAAAATCCCATGGGGAATATTTTTCAAATAGTGTTGCACTGAATAATCCACAGTTTTTTAAGATCTGACCACCTTTTATCTCTTTTTTCCTTTCTTTTTTTTCCCCCCTTTTTCTGGACATCTTGATGGCTGTAATTACTTGTGAATCACAGTTTATTCTTTTGTCTGACAAGATTCACATCTGGCATAGCTGAGTATAAAGAAGAAAAAATACTGCTCATAGCAGGGAAATAAAATTGCTTCCGTGATAAGATTAGCAATAGCAGTCTGAAGGCATAATTGTTCTATTGTTGACCATTCAGAGACATGCTATAATAACAACTGAGCGCTATAATGCTATATAATGCTATAATAACAACAAAAGAGTCATAAAAAGAATAATTTTTATCAATGTGATTAAGAGAAAAATGGAAGCTGTTTGTGGAGCTAACCCTAGATTACCAAAAATCTCATGGGAGTTACTTGTGAGTTTCTTGGTTGCAATGAAGATTTCAAGAGCATCTAAAAAGCCAACAGACGATCAGGGCACAGACCTGTGCAGAAAAGCTGATTTTTCACTAGAGAGCAATTAAAAATGTTCCCCCTTTTTTTTATACAATAGGTTTTGGAATAAATAGAAGAGTAACAATGCACCAAGAATACAGGGTACTCATCCAATATTGCTAAAGGAATTAAAATCTGAAGAAAATGAGTTACATTCCGGTGCATACAAACAGTACTCAATGCCAGGGAAATGGAAATTGCAAACAAAATCAGGCTTTAAGAGGGACTCAGGAGTAAATCTGAGAATATACCCCAGCACTTTTAATTTATTTATCAATAAACACTGCTAAATAGGGAAGAAACATGCTGTAAGTACCAACACAGCTTTTGTAGAGTAGACCAAAGTGTGTGCAAAAAGGTGTCACCATCAATGCTGGGTACTTCAGTGCTCAGGCTGGAGCACAGAAATTCAGTGGCAGCAACAGAAGCTTCCTGCCAGCTCGCTGGTTGAGGCCAGAACCACTCCAGTGCAGAGCTCCAGAGCTGTGCTCAATTATGACTAAAATGATACCTCTTATCAAATAAAACAGAATTTTCCACTGATCGCAGCTCATTTCTCTACTTAGGTGACAAAGATTTGTCCACAACACTGTTACTTTCATCCCAGGCTTAAGATCTTTCCTAAGACAGTAAGATTCAATGTAGGCAGTTAGTTTGTGAAGAAAGTTTGAAGTGGAAGAGACATGAGAGATTATGAGATGTCCTCTTTTTGGCATAGTTACTTTTAACTTTGTCTGTTCCTTTATTCAGTTCAGGTACAGTATCAGAAATATCTGTCTTTCTCTACACAGGAGGGAAGAAGTTTGAGATAAGAATTTGCTCAACCAGTATGGTTACCAAACCCTCTTGTAGACATTATTTGAAATAATCAATATGTTGGGTGTGGATCAGCTTCAGATATCTTCAGATCAATGTTATTAACATTATCAGGTATTCTATCCTGATTAGCCCATGGGAATGATTGGCAGGAACAGGTTCCCAGCAAAACAACCTCAGAAATGTTGTAGGTATAAGTAGGGCAGACAAAAAGAAATTGAAAAAATAAGAAGACAGAGTCCCAAACTGTAGAGTAGAGTAAGAAAATTAACATCACCTTAAGAAAGAACTTTAAAAAGAAAACATATTAATAAAACAAGAATAGTGAATAAGACTGTCTATGAAATTAAATGTAATAGAAATTATTGGGAGTAGTACAGTCTCTGGGCTGAATAGCAGCGTAGACATGCAGTGCCTTTCTGACTCTCTGACACCAAGACTGGACACAGTGCAGCCATAGCACAAATTTGCTATGCAATTTCTGCAAGCAGACAACATTATCACAGAAGATTTGGGGAAGAAAATCCATTGGGATACCCATATAGGCAGGGCTCTGGTTTCTGACTCATAAATGTGGGAATGGAGTAGGGTCAAAGGGGACCAATTACCTTTCTAAATTGAGGAAATGAGCAATGTCGTATTTTTGGGATCAGGACAGGTCAGATGTCAATCCACATCAAGAACAAACCCTGTCTCCAAATGGTAGGAAGGAGCCCTCCATCAGGAATCTATACACTGAAGTCAAGTCCAACACAAGGGAAGGAATATGTAACCCCAGTTAATTTCCTTCTTTTCATTATCCAGCCATTTAGCCTTCGCTGAACAATGTGGAAGAGTTTTATCCATATGAGTGACAGCAGCTGACCCATCATGCAGTACAGTCGAGCAGCAGCACACTTGCCCTGTGCTCTAGAAAGGCAAGCCCAGAACAATGGCAAATCTGGTGACAACTGCAAAGGAATTACTATCATCAGAGAAATGGAGTTGCTGGAGCCCAGACATATAAATACTTCTGGAAAAAGTCAGGGGCTGCAAGTTTCTGCAGGTTTCAACAAGACGTAATTCAGGAGCTTGGGAAGACAGTATTTTGCCTCAAAAGAAAAAAAAAATGCAATTGTTGTTACCAGACCAGTAAAAAAAAAAATATATATATATATATATGTATCTCAATTATATCCATAAATCTTGCTTTGTACAATGGCAGTAGGTAATCAAACACAGGTTACCTGAAGAAGTGGTAAAGTCCTGTGATTCCTTCAGATATCCAACCCCTCTCAGAGCTGCCTTTGTACAAGTCATGAGGAACACACCATGAGGCATGAGGAGACTGGGATCCAGGGACAGGTCTTGGACACATGGAGTGTCTCTGCCCAGGTGCCAGCAGGTTCCCCTTGTACTTAGGAGCATCTACACTGACTCTACTGAGTCATCCTGGGCATCCCAAGGGGAAGGTGGTGAGGTCCCGTGTGCCCTCAGTATCTGTGCGAGTGCTCAGCGTGTTCCCCGGTCTGACATGTGGCCAGCTGCGTGTTTATGTACATACATGTTACACATGTGTTCTCCAAGTGCCTGTGCCTTCTGGGAATTCTTGCTCAGCCTCACTACTTGCTTGGACCTGGACTTGGATCTGTGGCAGTCTTGTCTCTGTCATGGTGCCAGACAGCCTTATTATCTGACAAGAAAACCTCGGGAGCAAATCCTGCGTGGAAGCTGCCGTTAAGGTGGAAAACTGGCAGGCACTGAGCACTGGGAGATAGGGAAAGGAGTGCTTCCCACCAGGCAGACAAGCTGCCAGCTGATGCCCTTCAGCTAGCAGGGCTGCAGGGGCCTTTGCTGCTCCAAATATTCTGGCAGTGTCTGAGACAACAAGGGAATGACAAACATATTTAGCAAGTTCCTCTGGCTGACCTGGCTGGGAAGGCACCAACCTCCCTATTTCTTTTCTGTATTAGCCACACGTGTTACTTGCTCAGTGCTGACAGGGAGGAAGCTTGATGGGAAGCCAATAGATCAAAATAAAAGGGAGAGAAAACACCAGAATGGTGGGGTTGTTATGAAAGTGTCCAGCTCAATATGCTCTCAGAGAACTATCAGTAAAAGCCTTTTGCCATAGGCAAACCAGGCTTGTTTATTTGGGACATTTCCTGGCAGAAGAGATGACAGAGCATTTGGTTCAAGGCAATAGAAAATGCAGGTGTGTGAGAGAACCCCTGTTCATTTCCACAGAGTCACAAACTCTGACATACACACTCTCTCCTGCAGTTATATAGCCTAAAAATGGTTCCCTCATCATCTGCAATTTGACCATTGCAACTCAAGGAACACATTTCCAGCATTTTCTTCTCTGAGTCTTATGGCCAAACCATTAATTTCCCTTCACCCTTCTGAGAAGACAAAGCTGTGCTAGCATCAGCACCCAGCCTGTACCCTGTCCTTGCTGTGAACTCCTTGCTCTGTGCATACCTCCCTGCTAACACACTGCCTGTGCTGGAAGCACCCTGAATGCTTTGCATAATGTGGAAGCCGATCTTCCCTGTTATGCAGATTAATAGATGCCATGCCAGGACCTGTTCCCAAACAACCCAAGCAGCCATTGCATAAGTGGATTGTCTCCTGGGCATGTTGACTGCCCTATGCTGCTGGCAGGATTGCTGCATGGACGTCTCAGGTGAGAACATGAGGGAACTGCTGCTTTGGAAAGAGCAAACAGCACGAAGCCCAGCACCTTCCCTGTAGCTAAATTCAAGTCACTGACAACCACAGCCCAGCATGGTCCAGGCTCTGTGGTACATTGTCAAATCCCCAATAACACATCTCCCTTTTCTGCAATACTTTTGTGACCAGGGAGCACATGCTGTTTTCTCTGGCACTGATGTATCATTCCCAGCTGAACAGAAGGAGGATAGGACTCATTTGAGCATGAAATAGGTTTCTAAGTGAAATCTTCCATGACATTCAGATATGCAGTTTACAGCTTTCCTCCGTTTGTTTTTCTGAGTTAGTGCCTTTGGAGATTTCTGATATTGAAGACTCAGAGAACAGAGATGATGCTGCAAACACTTCTCATGAGCCAAACTCAGGATGATCCTGGTTCCCTGTGGAAATCTGATACAAGGACCCTTTTTCCACAGTTCCACAGCCACATTTCTACTGCCACAGGAGGAAACAATTTCAACTCCCAATGCAAATGTAGAAGTGGAGAAATCACTCTCTCTGGACCATTTTTATCACCCGACAAGAGACAAAATTTACTTTGTGACACACAGGAACCTCTTTTCTTATCAGAGCGAGCTATGAATGCTATTTCAGGTACTTAAGTGAGAATTGGGATGAGGAAACAGAAAAAAAAAGGAGTGAATATGGCCACAGCCAACAGCGTCCATAGTCCTCTGAGGAAAAACTAATCCACCTACACAGTCACACAGAGACTCACTCCCTGGAGGGCTTCAGACTCTGCACAGCAACAGCAAGGCAAATACAGATCAGAAACATCAGAATACCATAAATGGTGTGGGACAGGCATATGTGAGTATGGTTGTGAGGAGAACTATCACTTTAAATAAAATTCTAATGTCTAAAACAAATGTATAAATCCCTGAGTTTTTATATTTGGCCCAGATCATATTCCCTTTGCAGCTGGTGGCGTCAAATGCTTCAGAGACCTCTAATCTCCCCCTCAAATTTTACAATGTCAGCGAAAAATTAGATTCTTTCTTCTGAAACCTGACCCCTGAGAGCACTGATATCAATAGTCTTAAAAATAGGCCCATCAGCTGGGGCCATCAGAGATGTGTTTGTATTGGAATTGCTAAGCCAAGAGATTTTCATACCAAATCAAGCTCCAGTGGGTTTCCCCAGCACAGGTGAGGTTGTTTTGAGAACCTCATAGGTTTTCTGTGCACTGCAGACAGACAACTTTCTCAACTCTTCAACACTAACATGAATCAGAATGAGGGATATTTTCAAGCAGCCTGGACCATCCCCCCCACTGAAAACAACATTCAGTGTCATCCGACACAGGCATCTGAAATGTCAGCTCTTGAAAATGCTCCGTCAGCCTTGGCCCCTTCAAGCTGAAGAGGAGGCAGCCAGCAGATGTAAGATAAGGTCTGTAAAATCTAGATAGGACAATGAAAGGGAGTGGATGGATTGCTGAATTGCCCTGTACCAGAAGCAGGGCATCAGGTGAAGTCAGCTGGTGGCCAAACACAGAGGGACAGGATTCTTCAAACCAGCCATTGTTGTCTACTCAGATCATCACCACCAACCAGGTGGCTACTGAAGGTTTTCATTAATTCAAAGACCTGCCACACAAATGCATGGGAGCAGAACCAGGTGCAGACTCCTGATCCAATATACAACAAAGACATCAAGACTGGCATGTACCTGAGCCAGGAGCATTTGAGGAATGGGGTGGTGTTTAGGGAAAGCCTCAGCACACCTGCCTATTTCATACTTGCCACACTGTCCAGCCTCAGCCACCTTCAGGCCACTGCCAGGACAATGCTCTGGGCTGGCCTTTGTATCCTGATATGTCTGTCACAAGAAGCCAACAAGCAGCAGCAGGGCAGGGATGTCCCCCTTGCCAAGAGGCCACGGAGAGCCTGGAGCCCAGGTGCTGCTGCTCTGCAGCCAGCACAGCCCTCTGCTTGCACAGGCAGTGCCAGACACAGGCACTGCTTGTGGCTCTGGGCAGAGCACACACCTGAGAGGGGAAAAGCTCCTTGCATCCGTCCCGTGGGGCTTCAGCCACAGTCTCAGATGCCCACTGGGTTCAGGTGCCAGGGTATGAGCACAGCACAGCTGGGCCGGCTCACAGCTGAGCAAATCCCACTCCTGGGCTGCTGTGGGCAGTGGGACACACCAGCAGGTCTTTCAGCAAAGCTGATGAAGTTTATCATAGATTCTGGGGTTCTTCCTCAGTGCCTGGCCCATAACCTCAGTGTTAATGCTGTCTGATGAGACACAAGCTAACTTAGTGAGCCATGCTGCTGTTGCACATCTGTACCACAATCTGCAAAGTCAGGCAGCAGTGCCTGAACCAGATGTGTGCTGCTCCTTCCCCGAGGAGAAGAGTCTTGCCATGCTGCTTAGCCTGTTTTCTAGCTGGGACCATGAAATCATTCAGAATAGCTGAGATTTCAAAGCTGTTCAAAAGTCCTAATCCAACACCCTGTTCAAAGCAAGCCAAATTACTTCAGGTTGTTCAGGATTTGTCCAGCCTGAACATCCTGCACACCTCTAAACATGGAAACTCTCTGGACAACCTGTTCCTGACTTGGATCACTGTCAGGGTACAAAAAATTTCCTTATATCTAATCTGAATTTCCCATATTCCAGCTTGTGTCCACTCTTTCTCACTGTATCAGATAGCTGTAGATAGTAACACCTCCCTTTAATCTCTTATTTATCAGATTGAATAAACACATTTCTTTTAGCTTCTTCTTACACATCATGTGCTCCAACCCCCCGACCTTCTTGGTGGCCCAAAAACCACAAAATAGTGTTCAGAAACCAGAGATGTTTGTGACCATGTTATTTTCTTGGCAGTTTTACAGTGCTTTTTTTAAACAATCTTTTAGAGCAAACACTCTCTCCTGCACATGGAAAAGCATTTTTCATACATCTTTTTTCACTGACAGGTTTGGTATTGACTACCCTTCACAGCCAAGCTGTTTTTTTGTTACTTCTTAAATCAGTGGTTTCTAGATCCCTTTTTTCATGCACCAATTCCAGTTTAGGCCTCTTTTTGTACAGAGGTGCTTGCCCAGTCAGGCTTTTAACCAATTTGTGTCATTTCCTCATGGCCATTATAGAGTAGGAACACAACTCTGTCAGCAGCATGGAAGGACATTCCTTCAGTGGCCCTCAGTGATGGTGAGTTTGTGGAGCTGGGTGAGAGGAATCACCCAAGGAATGTGATTTGTGATCCCACTGGATATTGCAATCACTCTGTTGTGTTTGCATTGTGACTCCATCGCTCTGCTGTGTCATTGTGCTGAGTCAAAATCACGTGCAGCATCAAACACCTTCAAATAAGTAAATTTGGTGTTAAACATTGAGAACCCTTCACATGTGGAATATCTAAAAGGACCAAACCTGGTTCCTGCCATAATTTCCTAGAAGGTGCTCACCTATGGATTTGTTGTGGGAGGCAGGTGAGAGTAGGCTGCTTCTCACACCAGATAAAAAGGAATTAAGCTCTGGCATGACTTACTTTTACAGAAGAGATAATGACATTGCTGAATCTGTATAGGAGGCAAATCCCTCTGGAAACTTATGTTAGCAGGAAAGAGTGAGAAAGAACTAATAAAACCTCGATGAAAGCCAAGAATTCCAAAGCTCTATATTCCAAAGAATGCCTTGACAAATGGAGAACATCGTTCATTTTACCTGAGTTTTTCTTCAACAGACCATAAAGCAGCTGAGAAGGATCACAGCCCCTTTTTTAACTGCACTCAGATTGGCAAATCTAAGTAATTTCATCCTGCTCCCACTTCCTAACATACTACTTTGCTGGCAGGAGAAGCAGGGAAGGCAGTTAAGTAAATTGTCCAATTGTCCTAGCACACCTAGTCAGATAGTTATTTTTGTCTTTGAGAAAGACGTGCTCTTTCCAATTAGCCCGCAAAGAAGGATTTTCACAGTAACTCAAGATGAAATCGTGGCTTGAAGTGAGAAGGTGTGAACAAGCTGCAGATTTGCAGGCTGATGGGAGCGGGCAGGGAGAAGGGGATGGACAATGCAGGTTTTTTTGTGGATCTCAATAAGAAAGGTCCAACAAAGTCTGGATTAATAAAACAGCCAGTTGAACAAGATAGTGTTGTGAATGGTATTCTCCAGTTTAGTACTCCCTCTAAAACCATGTGCTCTTCCTCCCTCTCCCTCCCCTGCAGCAGGAGAGGGGAATTGGAGGCACAAAAGGCAAAGATCAGAGATTGAGATAAGGACAATTTACTGGCAATAACATTGAGATAAGAAAATGAACAGCAATAAAAACTATACTAATGACAGAGTACAAGAAAAGATACGATTCACACAGAAAACAGCCCCTGACAATACGGGATGGCTCCCTCAGCCACCTTTACTCTACTGGAAGGGACCCCTTCTCCTCAGAAGAGACTCCCTTCCCCTGCCCCCAGCAATGATGTGAGGTGGTACAGAATAACCAGATTCTGAGCAAACATCTTCAGATGCTGGGAACCCCAGCTCCAGATGGGCCCAGGATGGGTTTTCTCATGGTGCACCACACAGATCCGACTTGTGGAGAGGTTTCCTGTTTTCAAGTCATTCATGCTGCTACAATTATCTATACAAACACGATTCTATCCATAAAGGATGTCCACATCAGAGCTTCTTTTTTTCACTTTTAGATACAGGTAAGACTATGGAGGTGATGCAAAAAAACATTACAGAGAGGGAGATGCTTCCAGGGATGATCTGGCTGAGTGTGCCCTACAGCTAAGAGATTTGTGATGCACAGCACAGCCCTAAGGTGGTGCAGGATGGGCAGCACAGGTCAGTGTGGGCCTGGGCTCCAAACACAAATGGTCTCTAATAAGAGTCATTTTTCCACCCATGACCCCAAATGAAATCCCTGGCACAGATCTAAGATGAAAATTTCACTGAAAATCAATTGTAACTGAGGACTATGAAAATCAACAAATTCACACATCTTTGCAGCATAAATAATTTTTGTAATGCGATAAAATCAACACTATTATACCCCTAAGCCTAATATTAATGTGAAGGATAGTGTGTAAGAACAGAAAAAATGCAGAAACCACACGTCCAGCTCTGGGAAGCAGCCAGTAAGCCAGGAGATCAAAAAAAAACAACGCATGGGAAAGATCTATCCCAAGTATCCCTGGCCAGATACATCAATACATAGTGATCATATCTCCACAAGCTGCAGAAGGCCTCATCCAGCCTACAACATCCATTGTCTCAGTTTCTAATTCCATCATCCTTAAATCTCTCAAGAAGTGTAAAATGTCCATCAACATTTCCCACCTTCTGCTGTGCCCTCATTATTTGCTTTTGTGGTATATTACTCAAGTTTCTGAATTAACTTGCCAGACTCTTACTCAGTGGAGGCAAAATCTCCATGGAAACTTTTCATCTACACTGAATGACAAGAAGATCACCGTGAGTCTTCAGCAGAAGAAATAATACCTGATCAAGCTTTCTGTGATGAAATGACCATTATAGTGAACAGGAATAGAGCAGTGTCTGTTGATGAGTTTGACCTTGGTGAGTGTTTTGTTTCTTTTGATCCTGTGTTCCATCTTGTCAAATAAAAAGGAGCAGAAGAAGGTGCTCCAGGCCCTGGGACAGAGATTTCCTTGCAGCCTGTGGAGAGGACCACTGTAGACCACTGTAGAGAAGATACCCACATGCAGCTCAAGCACTCAGCCCTGAAGGAGGTGGAAATTTCCTGAAGGAATTGCAGCCCATGGAGGCCCCATGTTGGAGTAAGGGAGAATTATGCAGGGGAGGAAGCAGCAGAGAGAAACTGTTATGGAATCACTTCTATTTCCCATTCCCTACCTAACTGGACTGCTTGGAGATGGAGGCAGAGGAGTCAGGAATGAAGAAGTGAAGCTGAGTCTGGGAAGCCTTGGGGAAAAGGTGTTGTTTTAATTTTTGTTTCACAAATTAAGTGTGTTTATGTTAATGGGCAAAAAATTAAATAAATTTTCCTCCAGTGTGGAGTCTGTTTTGCACATGCAGTAAGAGCTATGCAGCCTCCCTGTCTTCAACTTGAGCCATGAGCATTTCCATCCTACTGTCTCCCTATCTCCTGTCAAGGAGGGGATTCTGAGGTCAACTTCCTATCATCGTGACCTTCCTCTGTGGTATGCTGTGACAAGGGGCAAGAGGCACAAACTGGAACATTGGAAATCTCATTTAAATATAAGAAAAATAATTTAATTATTTTTAATTGAGGGTATTCAAATGTTGGAACAGATTGACGAGATAGGCCAAACCTGGTACAAAGTTGATATTCCTACTTACTTCATGCAACACCATAACCTGTAGTTGTAACTGTAAGAAAATTTAAGTTGGGGACATCTTGCTTAATAATTGCCATAATTTCAATTATGGCTTGCCTGTTTAATCATTTTATTACTACAAGATGAAAACCACTTAAATAAGATTTTTATAAAACAGAACACAGTAAACCAAAAATTAACCATCAAATATGACAAACCATGTAGTTTTTCCAACCTGTGAATTTCACTCCTCTAGATCAAAGGTGAATTAAACAACATTAGAAACAATGCAAAGTGTTGACTGGATTAAAAGCAGTTTATTATAACTTACATATTCTTTTCTCTTTGAAATTGAATGAATTTTCAATTGTTGTTTTATTTTCTCCTCTACCTTCTGAGGTTATTTTCTCTAATTATTGCAACATAAGGAGAAAAAATAGAGGAACAGGTTTTTTTATTTTAAAATTATTTTCTCTTTTTTCTCTCTGTAGATTTTGAAAAAATTAAGAAACACTCAGAAGTTACAGAACAGCTAGTGAAGTGAAGAAAAAATTGTTCTGGAAGAGATTGCTTCTATGATTAAATAGATAAGGGGACGGGGGGAAAAAAAGGGTTAAGTTCAGTAAGGATTTCTACGTTGTATCCTCCAGAAATCTTTTTCAGAAGAATATTTTGGATAGATGGACTATTAGGTTTGTTAAAGACTGAGATCAAGGGATGGTGATAATTTGCTTGGTGTTCAGTTAGCTGTCAATACCAAGATCAGCAGTTCAACACCCTGCCCACATCGTTCAAACATTTTCGTCAGCACCTTGGACAATGATGATTCCTTCATTCAATGAGCGTCTTCTTGTTAAGCTGAAAAGACAAAAATGAACACAAGCCAGGAGTGAACTGCAACCATGAAGGAAACAGAGCATATATTAGTCTACACAGGGAAGACTGTCACCATCAGATTGAAGTTACTCTTTTCCCTTTATTAAAGAATGATGTATGGAAACTTGAGAGTGCAGTGGGAGGCTACCAAATTGGTCAGCACGCATGGCTTACAAGGATTTTAGTGTGGCAAAGAGCCTGGGGAGTGGTTACAGCCTGTAACTTCTTGACAGTCCATCAAGAAAAGGAGGAAGAAAAACTCTTGGTAGTGCTACCTACTAAAGCACGAGGAGCAGCTTGGAAGCTTCAAGCTTCATATTGTTTTTCAGTAAGTGGAGAGTGTACCATGGCAACAAATATTTGAGCTTGAAAACATGACTTGAAAACATGACTAGAGATCCATAGCAATCCCATATCACCAACTCTTCCATGGTCTTATGAAGTTATTGTTCTTTTTCCACTGCAGACAGATGAATTTGATGAGTAAAAACCTGAAAAGCATCAAGCAGAAGCTGGCAAAGGATAAAGATGAGTTGGAGACTGAGGTCAATAACTTGTCCAGTAGCAAGAAGTCCATCTCTACAATCACAGAAGTAGAACCCTCCCTTCTCTGTGTTTATGAATCTTTTTTCCATCCATAAGTGAAAAACTTTTATGTAAAAGAGAGTACAAAAAGAAACCTTTCCAAAATTTGAAAATGACAGAAAATCGCTTAAGCACAAGTTGACACTATCTCATCCTAGTTATAAAAAGTTCTGTAAAAAGTCTGAAATATAATGGGCTCATAAGTTGTCACAAAGATGGAAAAAATGTTCAGAAAATTCACAGAATATGAAGAGGCAAGGCAATCTACAAGAACTCAGAGCCCTAGAATGGCTTTTGGACCTGACGCTGTACTCATTGCAGGAAAAAATATATATGAGATTCTATTTCCTGAACAAGGCAGATGAAAATCAGGCTGTAGAAAATGGTCCTTTCTTGTCAGGCTTCTAGGTCAGGAAGAAACAGAAAAACAAGTCATCTGTCATTCCTTCTTGAATCTGTTGCCTTCCCAGATGATTCCCATTACTCTAGGAGGTGAAACAAAATGCAAGATATCAAACTGACAGAGAGGATGATATACTACAAGTGTGATCTTTGAACCAGTGCACTGGAATCTATGTCATCTTCTTTAATTGACACGAGCAGAGAACCTAGGAGGGAAAATGAATTAGGAAGAATCTTTTTTTTTGCAGCTGCAACTAGACACTCAAACATAGTAATACCTGTAAAAAGGGATATTGGATTGGAGCTTTCTTATGGCTATATGGCTCTCAGCTGGAACAATTGAGAAGTCATGTCAGCAGAAAGAGACAAATTTATCAAAAAACTGCAAATTCATCTTGGAGCTAATTTCAGGAGACGCAGAAAGAACAGTAAAGTCTATTGTTTGTTAGGGTATTATGTAATGCATTAGAAGAAGAGGAGGAAAATCCTTTCTTTCTATCCCTTTACCCTCTTTTTTATGCCAGAGGATGATGTTTTCTTCATCAAAAATTCTACAAATACACAATATTAGTTTTCAAACAGAAATTTTCTCTACATTTATTTTTCAGAAAGACATTGGCAATCTTAAAAGAATATGTGATCTCAGATGTTTCAGTCATACATGCAGTGTTATAAGCACACAAATATTCTTTAAAGAAGTGACTTGAGAAGACTGGTCATCCTCTCTGACCCTTCTTACATTGCTTCAGCTTCCTGATATTTGAGAGAAAACGTGAGTCTTCAGAATAGGGTAGAGAAACACACCACATGCCAGCTCCATGGAAGAACTTTGAACAGCAGATCCTTCCTAATTCTTTGCAAAGGAAATGCAAAGTCTCCCAGGAAATTCTCTCTATTTCAGTGACATTTGTATTTGTGCTTGGGAAGGCTGGAGGAGAACAGCTTGGGATCTAAATCCCATTCTTGCATTTGGTAACCACAGCCACTGTCCAAGATTTCTAAAATAGCAGGAGACTGGCGAGTTAAAACTGCCAATAAACCTAAAAGATGAAAGATGCAAAATGTGTCCTTATTGCTGCTAGTGTGACCTCACTGAAATTTCTGCTGGACATACATCAGAGCAAACCAGAACGGCCAGATATGGAGAATGGCAAAATAATACCTTTAAAATTGAATTTCAAATCACAGCCCATCAGTAATACTTCATAAGGAGGTAAAAGATGTAATTAGATGTATGAATCAAGGGGGATACCCTGTCTTATCTGATCTTTTGAAAGTACCCACCAAAAAGCTAAGGAGTTGTAAATAGTCACATTAACATAAGCATGATATGATCACCCAGTCTTGGAATTAGACTATATTAGATAATTCATATTCTTTATTTGCAGAATATTTCAGAATAGGTTCCCTCCAAAGCTCTTGTAATAGTAATCCTTCTCATTACTGCTGAGTCCTGAGACACACAAATCTTATATGTCAAAGAGCAATTAACAGGAGAAGAGAAGCCAACAATTCCAAGATCCAGTGTCGTGCTCTTTTTGCTGCACAGCACTTCCTCCTTCCTAGATTCCTAGTCATAATATTTATAGGAGATTTATTCACATAGCTAGGAAGACCTCAAATATTTCTAAATATATCCACAAGCACGAATGGGAATCATGCACTCAGTCAAGTTTGCCAAACAATGCTTTGCCAAAAATTTTTTGACCTAAGAAAGAGGAGGAGGGAGTTGAATGTGCAAACCAGAACCTATAAAAGTGCTGGTAGGACAAGCCTGTTCTGTCTTTGTGGAAGGATTAAAGGTAAGAATAGGGACAGTTGGGTGCTGGCAGAATCCCACAGCATTCCTGCTGCCTGTGGAACCGCTTTCCTCAAAGAACTGTCTGTCTCAAGAGACATGTTCCCTCTCTGTTATAGCCACTAGCAGGTTTTTGCCCTGTGACTTATTCTTGGGAGTCTTTGCAAAGATAAGAAAAAAGTTGTCACTTCTGTTTTTCAGTATTGACCAGCTTCCAGGCTAAGAGTCAACTGGTAACACAAGAGGTAAGACTGATTTACTTATTCCATAGGGACAGACTCCAGGTTTGCTTTTTTTATGCATTTCTAAGGCCACATCCCATAACCCTTTACATCTGTGCACACTAAAGCAGTGCCATTCTGTCTGAGCTGTGGTGTCTAAAAGAGCAAATTTCCTTTCATAACTGTGTTGGACACATTTGTTTGGTACCTGCTGGCAAATAATTGACCTCTTACACACAGAACTCTTAAAAGGAGATTGACTGGAAACAGAAATCCAGGAGAGAAAAGGTGAATGAACAGCACATGTATAGTTAAGATTTTGTCAAATCCACCCAAATGTTTTTTTATTGAGAAGTTCTCCTTTTTCTGTACAACTTAATATTAAAGGTGAACTTGAACAGGAAGAGGCAGAACAATTGTAGAAGACAAAACTCTGATTTCTCTACAACGGAAAAAGATTTGTATAGATAACTCAGACCTCTGCTTCTGCTTACTCCACATCTTTTCCCTGATGATACTCCTACTCCATAGTTGGCACAAATTACATAGGCTGAAATGGAAGGGAGAGAAAGAATATAAGTGGGCTTTCATAATTTTCATAAGATGACTTCTCTTGGTATCTCTTCTACTTCTGCTTGGTATTTCTGCTGCATCTTTGATTAACAATGAATCTGCCAATCGATCTAATATTCTGCATAGCCTTCTAAAACATGGTGAGATCTAATGAACTGAAAGTGTACACTGGAAAAAGGGAAAAAACTTAACCTCAATCAAAGATACCAATCTTCTTTAAGGTTAAAGTAAATGAAAAGACATCTAGGGTAAAAGGCAGGTAAAGCAGAAAGGGAGACGATAATAACAAGCAGAGCAGAACACTACAAAGCCTAAGGTGACTACTAAAAGGAAATTTCCCCCTTCACTCAGAAGTGCCTCTCCATTTCAGCGCTGTGCCTTGCTGCACGCGGTAAACCGCAGCCATGTCGTCAGACGCTGAGATGGCCATCTTTGGGGAGGCAGCTCCTTACCTCCGAAAGTCAGAGAAGGAGAGAATTGAGGCCCAGAACAAACCTTTTGATGCCAAGTCATCTGTCTTCGTGGTACATGCAAAGGAGTCCTACGTGAAGAGCACAATCACGAGCAGGGAATCGGGAAAAGTCACTGTCAAGACTGAAGGGGGAGAGGTGGGTAAAATAACAAAATTTACAAGTTCATTCCCACTCTGGCTCTTAGCTGACAAGCATGTGCCTTCCTGCCTTCTGACAGACTCTGACCGTGAAGGAAGATCAAATCTTCTCCATGAACCCTCCCAAGTATGACAAAATCGAGGACATGGCCATGATGACCCACCTGCACGAACCCGCTGTGCTGTACAACCTCAAAGAGCGTTACGCAGCCTGGATGATCTACGTAAGTGGCAGCAGCAGCAGCAGCTTCCTTTGGGCAGCCTCAGGAGGTGCTGGGCCAGGCTGAGGGGAAGCCAACGTGCTGTGTCCCTTCCTCACAGACCTACTCGGGTCTCTTCTGCGTCACTGTCAACCCCTACAAGTGGCTGCCGGTGTACAACCCCGAGGTGGTGTTGGCCTACCGAGGCAAGAAGCGCCAGGAGGCCCCTCCACACATCTTCTCCATCTCTGACAACGCCTATCAGTTCATGCTGACTGGTGAGTAGCTCTCATCATAAGCATCAGACCACAAGTGCTCTGCTTTGTCTAGATAAAACCCTGTCATGAGAATGAAATAGGATTATGGAGTGCTGCAAGTTTTGCTTCTGCCTTTTTCATTCCTTTCTTTCTCCCTGTTATTGAGGTCCAAAGTGTTACCCATGGTCAGGATTCTTTGTCATGGGTCTTTACTCTCCCTTTCTCTGCTGCTCTAAAAGTAGTCTGTGTAGCAGAAAATTAAAACAATTTACAGTATGCAGGAGAAGAAAAAGACTATAAAGTGGAACAGAGAAGCAGCATGTGGCTCTTCAAGAGTTTTCAATGTCCATAGCAAAGTATTATAGAATAACAGAATGTTTTGCACTGGAAGGAATCTTTAAAAATTTCATGAGCCTTCCCTATGATATTTGGAGGGATATCTGTGAATATGTTTCAGGGAAAGAATGAAAGTGCGTATTACTTTGCAAGGTCTTGAAATGGAAAAAATGGCTTAGGAGTTAACAAAGAAAAAAATAAGTTTTTTTTGTCATAACTTATAATAATTTTCAGTGGTTTTGTGTTCTTCATTTACGAAGTTCATTTATTTCTGCCTCCTTCACAGATC
>VYXD01016579.1:365418-388817 GCA_013397195.1 Hylia prasina | reverse complement strand
AGATTTAGGTGTTTTTTTTTTTTTCCTGAACCTGGGGTGGGATTTGAGGTGAGATTTAGGTTTTTTTTCCTGAACCTGGAGTGGATTTGGGGCGAGATTTAGTTGGTTTTTTTTTCCTGAACCTGGTGTGGTATTTGGGGCTGGGAAAACCTCCTTCCCTCAAGCGAGGATTTCTCTGCAGCACCTCCTGCTGCTTCCACACCGGAGAGAAGAGGAAATTCAGATTAAAGCTGCTGCTGGAGCAGCAGAGGCAGCTGGGGAAGGCTGACCCAGAGCACACCTGGGTGGGCAGTCCTGGGGAAAAACCCCTCAGCAGTGAGGAATTCACCCCAAGGAACCTGGGAATTCACTCCCCCTTTCTCCATGAGGCCCCTGTGAGTGGGATCCCAGCTGGAATTTGCTCTCCTTACAGAAAAGTGGCAAACAGGAGATGGAACAAAACCCAGAGCATTTGTCAGAGTTCACCTTTCCCTTGTTCCTCCCAGTTTTTATCCTGATTCCAGCACATGGAGCTTTACCCCAGCTCCTGTTTTCCCGAGCTGGAATTCTTTCAGTTCCTTATCTGCTGCCACCTTTTTCCCCTCATCCTCACAATCTTATTTTTGTCGCCTTTTTCCGTTGTGTTTTCTGTCTCCTCTACACAATCCTGTCATCCTTGGCTTGTTTTTATTCCAAGAAAAAAAAAAAATTAAAAAAAAAAGGAAAAATTGCTTTCTCACTTGGACCGAGCAAAGGAGTTTTTGCTGACTTTTGGGATTCTCTTCCAAAGATCTCATCAGTCTGGGCAGCAGTGGCTGAATTCAGCTTCCTCTCCTCTGCCTAAAGTCTCTTAAAGCTGCCTTTTATTTTATTAGTTGGATTTTTTTAATAAAAAAGAAAGATAAATAGGAATGCAGCCATGGATCTTCTAAAGCAGCTTCTTTTTTTCTGCTGAGATTTCAGTTCAGCGCCGAGCAGGATTCCAACTTCTGGCACCTTTTTCAGCATTAATCCTGAAATGGCCAAAAATTCTGGCTCTGCACAGGACCTGAGTCATGGGGACACGCTTGGGGAGGGAATTAGGATTACTTTAATTAGTGGGGTCATTATTTCCCCCCACTTTGGGCTCCCCAAGGCAGTGCTGCTGCAAAGCTGACCAAGCCCAAAGGCAGGGACTGTCCCACGAGGCAAAAACTTTGTTCCTTTTCCTTTTTTCCTTTTCTTCCCCCAGTAATCCACATTTCCTCTCCAACAGCAAAAGGCAAAATGTGTCAGAAACTGCAGCAAAATCCAGGTGCATTGGGCATTAAGGATTTTTATTTTCACTTGCTTTTCAATTCTGGGTTTCCTCCAGCAGGAGCCAAAAGCAAATCCCTGCTGCACCCACCTGAACTGAGCCCCTTGCTGCACTCAGGCTGCTGAAATAATCTGTGAGGGCAAACACTGGGATGAGGCAAGAAATCCGAGCTGGAAGTGAAGAGTTTGGAGAGTGGAAAAGCCACGAGGCACCAGCTCAGGTGGGCTGTGAAAACCCCAGGCCTGGAATCCACGGGATGGAGCAGGAGACGCAGGAATTGTTCTGGATTTAATTTTGGAGAGGGAGAAATGCTCCTCTGTGGGTTTTAGCAGAGGTGCAGGGCTGAGCAGCAGGAGATGATGAATAAAGGGAATTTTGCAGCAACCCAACACCTGCCAGTGCAGGATGGAGTGCGGGTGTGAGGGGATCTTCCTCCTTGCACCTCTCCTTGGGATTTAACTCCTTCCCCTCTCCCTGTATTCCTTTGCTTTGCCCGGGCCCCAGCTCAGAGGGAAAAGCAATTCCCTGTTTGAGAAAAGCAAAGGCTCCCATGCAGCAAGGACAGAAATCTCACCTTTGTCCACCCCCAGTGCCAGGATTGGGATGGGAAATAAGGGAAATAAAGTGACTTTTCCCAGCTGCCACCTTCCACTGCCAGCCTGCAGCTGAAATACGGAGAGGAGAATTCTTTCCCTCCAGGCTGGCAGCAATTATTGATATCAAAAACATGAAGGGAGGTGAGACATTATTAATTTCAGCGAGGTGAGGCCCCTTTTGCCACAGCTGGTGGGATCTGGGGCACATCCTGTGCATGAGTTGGACCTTGGTGATGCTGTGGGTCCCTCCCAGCTCAGGATGTTTTAGGATTCCCCCAAATCTGCAGGGATTTCCTTTCCCCTGCCCCTCCTGGGGGTGACACCAAGCTGTGGCTGGGTTTTGATGTGACACAGGGATGGGTCAGAGCAGAGGATGCTGAATTTTGGAGCCAAAACTGCCTTGGAATCTAAGCCTATTTTCCCCTTAAATGTCTTTTGTCTTTTTAAAGTTTTAAAAGTTGTTGAACAATATCAGATTCAGAGAATTTGAAGCCTCTAATTCTCTTAAAAAAAAAAAAAAGGTATCAGAGTGTTTTCAAGCCTATTTCTAATAATATTACTTTTGAACAATGAACAGTGTGTTCTGTTTGAGATACCTGGGAACATCAAATTGGGCCCTGGGAGCCTCATAAAAATCCAGCTGATAAAAAGCCAGGAATCCAAGGGAACACCATTAGCAAAAGGCTCAGAAAGCAAAAGGGACATTTGCCTTTAATGGTAATTGCAGAACCAGCCTCCAATTAAACATCATTTCCAATTAAATCATCAAAAATGACTTTGTAGCGTGCTGGGTGAAATTATCTGAGCTGGCTCTGGGTGGTTTTTGTTGAGGGGAGTGCCTGGGTTTGGTGCCAGGCTCCCAAACCGTGGCATTATCACTGCTTGAGGATCCTTGGAGTCATTAATTCCATTAATTAGAACCCAGCAGTAATTGTGCCATGCTCACTCAGGTAAACATCCCACCTGCCCAAAGAGGAACTCCCGGGCACTCGGGGAAAAATTCAAAGCTGAGTTCAGGAATTCAAATTTCCCTTGAAACTCTCAGGAATTACTTTTCATGCTCAAGGTGGGAGGGCAAAATTTGGCCTTTCTGCTTTGAAATCCTTGCTTTTAATATGATTTGTGCATCCAAAATTTGCTCTTTTATTAAAAAAAATAAAATAAATAAATAGAGAAAAATGGTGCCCTGATGGATGGCACAGATTGATGTGAAAATGAGAAAATTCTGGGAAAAATAAACCCTCTTCCTCCAGAATTTTCCCCTCCTGGTCAATTTTAGAGCAATCTTTTCAGCAGAGCTTGGAAATAAATGCTGGGATTTTTCTTCAAACTGATGGAAAAGACCAGAACTTCAGGTCCAAGGGGTTCAGATCCCCTGCCTTGGCATGGCTTTTCCCCCTAATACTGTAATTTTTTGTGGCAGAGGCTGAGGCTGGCCTGGGTTTCTCCTAAATCCATCCTGAGCCTTTAAATCCGTGATGGGACGAGGGCAGGTGACCGTTCTGGGGTGAAGCTTTGTCATCACCCCCAGATCCCTCCAACAGGTGCCTTTGGCCAGGTGGGAATGTCCCTCTGGAGCTGGAAATCTCTTCTCAAGCTCCCATTTCACTGCTGCTCCCAGGAGCCACCCAACCCCAGAGCCAAAGGGGGGAACAGAAAATGGGGTGTTGTGGGCATGGAAGAGCTCTGGCACTTTTCTGAGCCCCAGATTCCAGAGGAATCCCCAGGGGTGTTCCTGGGACAGGGAAAAAGTGACGTGGGAGCAGTTGGCCTCTGATCCTTGGGTTAATCCAGGCTCCCAGCAGGGCTCTGCTGTGGTTTGTGACTTGTCCCCAGCAACTCCAGGCCTGAAATAATCTTTGTCTGGCACAAACCCCACTCCTGCCACCTCCTTTTGGACAGATGACATTCCCCCCGGAATTCCCCCTGCTGCCACCTGACCCAGACCCTTCCAGCAAGTTTTATCTTCGGATAAAAAGTTGGATTTCATGAACTCAAAATGCTTTTCTTCACTTTTTTGTTGGGTTTTTTTGTTTGTTTGTTGTTGTGGGGGTTTTTTTGTTGTTTTGGTGGTTTTTTCCCCACCTGTTTGTTTGGGGGCTGAGTTTGATTTAGATTAATTTATTTTTTAAAAATTACGGGCGGTGGGAGAGAGCAGAGGGGGAGCAGGGAAATGAATCCACCTTGGCAAAGCTGAACTTGGCTTTTCATCCAGCAGCCCAAGCAGGGAGGAAACCCCCTTGCATTTGGCCTTCCTCAAGTGTCTTAAAGTAAAATTTGAGGGCTGTGGCCACCCTGGGTTGGAAGCCAGGCTTAAACTGGGGGGCAGAAGCAGAGGGTGGGGATTTAGGGGAGGTTTGAAGGGACAAAGGGAAGCAGGGAGGGATCACCCAAGTCCTCCCCGTGATGTTCTGAATGACACAGCCATGTCCAAAAAAACGTATCCTGTGGGGCGATTGAGGATTTAGGGAGATTACCTTTAATCTTCCTCAGTCAATAAAAAAAAAAAGAAAATAGAATAGATCCTTTCTTCTTAGAAAGACAATGACATTTAATACATTTGCTGGAGCTGGAAAATTGGCACAGTGTGTTTCATGTCAGAATTACATCTGAACCCTCCACAGGCTGAGGCACTGAACTTTATCTGCTCTGCCTTCGTGCAGCCAGGGCTATAACTGCATTTTCCTCTTAAGCTCCCTGGAAGTTTTTTTTAAATCTGACAGAAGGTTTGGAAATTAGCCAGGTGATGGGAATAAACACGAGGGCAGAGATGCTGCTGGGTTCTCCAGGTTGGGAAAACCAGCTTTGAACAGGTGCAGGTTTATCTGTGGTGGCAGTTCATGAGCTTTCTCATTTTCTTTTTGTTGTTTTGGTGGTTGTGTTGCCTCATTTTCTTGTTGTCCTGCCTGTGCATTTGGAGTAGAAATGAAATTGCTCCATGAGTGGCTTTCAGGAGAGGTCCCACCACACTTTTGAGCTGGAATAAAGGTGGTCTAACCCTGAGGGTGCTGGAGACACCTGGATTCGATTCCTTGTTCAGACAGCACGGGGAGGGCTCCAGGAGGAAAATGCTCTCCCAGACCATTTTATAGTTTATTATAATTCATTATTTTATTATGCAATAACAATTTGTGCCTGCCTCACACTGTCACTTCAAACTGGGATAAAATTCCCTCCATGTCTTGGAGGTTGGGAGATTATCAGATGTTTGCTGTGGGTGTGTTCCCTTGGACTGGAATTCAGAAACAAATCCTGTTCCTTTGCACTGGGATTCAGGATGAAATCCCATTCCTCTGGACTGGGATTCAGGATGAAATCCCATTCCTCTGGATTGGGATTCAGGATGAAATCCCATTCCTCTGGATTGGGATTCAGGATGAAATCCCATTCCTCTGGATTGGGATTCAGGATGAAATCCCATTCCTCTGGATTGGGATCCAGGATGAAATCCCATTCCTCAGATTGGGATTCAGGATGAAATCCCATTCCTCTGGATTGGGATCCAGGATGAAATCCCATTCCTTTGCATTGGGATCGAGAACAAAATCCCACCCCTTTGTGATGTCACACTCAGATCTCACAGCCAGGTTTGGGCACTGCATCCTAAAGATTCAAATTTTAATCCCAACCTAAAATTCATTCATATAAATTCAGGTATTCCCTAAATTTCTGGCATTCCTGTCTCACCTCTGTCAGTGTGTCACGGGTGGAGCCAAATAAGAGCTGATGTTTTATTAACTCCTTAAAATATTTTATTAACCCATTAAAATATTTTATAAAAATAATATAAAATATTTTTGTATTAAAATAGGAAAAAAAATTTCTTTTATATCACCTGCCTTGATCCAGGTGGTTCCTGGAAAATCTGCAGCCTCTAAAACCAGAGCTGAGGGAGAGCTCGTGAAGAAAAAGGAGGAAATCGTGGCTGGTCCCACAGAACTCCAAGAGCAGGAGGTGGAACTACAGACAGACTCTTTCCTGACAGATTTTGAAACAATATTTAATTTATTTGCTTTTTCGGCTTGGCCTCGTGGCTCTTGTTTTGGCAACCTCCTGCTGAGGGGACCTGGTTTAGCTCCCGGGTGTTTGAGCTGCTGCTCTGCTCCCTCCTGCAGC
Source organism: Hylia prasina (assembly GCA_013397195.1). Taxonomy (NCBI): domain Eukaryota; kingdom Metazoa; phylum Chordata; class Aves; order Passeriformes; family Sylviidae; genus Hylia; species Hylia prasina. The sequence continues at coordinate 382,829 of VYXD01016579.1, read as the reverse complement.
CACATTTTCCTATTTTTCTGGTACTTCCACTCAGGAATGATACAGCTCTGGAAAATGTCATGTATTTTTCGGAGTTATAAAGTTTGTTAATGGATATTTCACCATAAATCTTCCTCTAAACAGCAAAATAACTGCCCTGGTCGTCCCAGGCAGCATTTGGCACCAGAACTTTGTGCGTTTTCACCTTTTTTGAGTGTTTGCAAAGAAAGAACGTGAGATTTCTTGGGGTTTTTTCCGCCAGGGAAGGAGGCTGCTTGGTGGTGAAAAATCCATAAATTTAGTCTGAGCAGAGTCTTGGGGTATTAGGGATTGGCCACAGATGGAAATCCATTATTGGGATGGCAACGTTCTTCTTTTCACCTTCCTAGAAAAGCCATCTGTCTGCAGCCCCGTGAAAACATCCCAGATGGAAATGGAAAATCCTATAGGGAGCAGCAGTTCCTCCAAGCAAACCTCAGCAAATCTGTTCTCCTTCTAACCCCCATCCTGTAAATACGGATTGATTTGGGATAAATCAATTTGGGATTCATGGAACACACAGGATAGAATATGGGAAGAACTGTGAGAATCCTCATGGATTTCCTGGTTTGGAAGAACCTGATATTTGCTGGTTCACGTTGAAAAATCTGGATTTTAATTTTCAAAAATTTCTATTTTTAAAGCTGGAGCTGAACCATTTCCTGTGGAAATTTCTGTGGTTCCATCAAAACCCAGTTGGATTTTGATTTTTATCTTGATTTCTCATCTCAGGGTTTGGGGGTGCAGAGAACACCACAAAAACCTCCCGGGATAAAGGGTGAACAAGATTTTAATGGGACTTGCCTGCCCTGCTGTGAAATTGGGGAATATTCAGTATGAAATCCGGGATTTCCGTGGTGAAAACATCCAATTTATTGGGGAGAAAAAACAGCTGGAGAGGCACCTGAGGGAAGGGAGCTTTGCTGGGGGTGGAACTCCTGCCCTGTGAGAGGCGCAGAGCAGCGAGGGATTGGCACAAGACGAGCTGAGTCCTCAATAAATTCCTTTATTCCAGCTGATTCCTGAGGTTGCTGCTGGGTTTTTCACCCCCCTCCCTGTTCACAGATGCTTTTTGGCAATTAAATGAGCTCTTGGAGCTGCCTGGCTCCTGTGTTTTATTTGGAAACATCCACCTTTGGAATGGTTAATTACTCACTCAGCTCCTCCCACTCCCTCCCAAACTGCTTTTTTCAAGTTTTCTAATTTCCACTGCCATGACTGGGCAGCTGTAAATCCCAGCCCAGCTGCAGCTACTGATCCCCTCTAACCCTTTTCCCCCCCCCCCTCTTAGTTGTAATTTCAACTATCAGCTCAACAATAAGCCCATCTCTTAATCTCAGCATGAACAAATGGAAAATGGTCAAATGACGCACAATTTTAAGCTTCTTGCTGTATAAATTAGACAGAGTGCGTCAGTTCACTGGAATACTCTGACCTTTTCTCCTTAAAAATCTTGGGGGGGAAGATCTGGGAAGCCTGGAGTTGAGTCTGCTGTATTTCCAGTGAGCATAAGGTACCAATATGGACAGAAATAAAGGAGCTGCTGCTTCAAATGTAAGGGGGAGAGGAAGCCAGGGCAGAGAGGGAGGAATGCCGATAAAAGCCAGACTGCTGGGAGCTTTCAGCAGCTAAATTCACTTTATATTTGTACAGGGTATCGTTCCCCATCCCTCAGTGCAAAAAAAACCCAACCAGGGATCCAGCAGCCACCTGTGGGGTTCAAAATTGAATTTCTAATTGCTTTCATTAGCACTGGGCCCTTTATTTCAGCTGGGATTTGCCACGAGGTGAATTTGGCCCTTTTTCCAAAGGGGGAGCAGGAGCTGTGGGAGGTGACAGGGGAGGATGGAGCCCACCAGCAGCACAGGTCTGGGTTGGATCCACTGGGAATTCCTCCTCCTGGTGCAGCTCCTGAGTGGGGTTAGGAGCTGATTTTCCTGCTGGAAAACTCCTCCTTTCCTGCCCATGTTCTGCTGTCCCTCCCCTCAGTGGCGTTGTGTCACTTGGGTTTGGGTTCAGAGTGCTGCTAATCCAGTTAGTTGGGGAATTCATATTTGGAGAAACACGGATTTTTAAGGCCTTTTCCACCCCTGATCATCCTGTGATAAAAACCAGCTTTTTTTTAAATTCAGGTGGATCGTAGTTTGTGCGTGGGCATAATTTTATACAACAGACAACACTTAAATAAAACCCACCCTCTCTCATTGTCTGTCAGTTGAATTTTAAAAGAATTACTTCTCCTTTTTCTGGACAGAATTTCAGATTAATTTGTTTTAGAGAAACCTTTCAATCCAAGTGTAAGTGATGCTTATTTAGCATATTTGTCTGTGGGTTCTGTGCCAGGCCCTGTGTTGGTTCTGGGCTTCTCCCTGTCCTTCACTTCATGTGAAATGAGTTGCTTCATTATCATCATCTTTTCTTGGCTTAAAGGAAGATGATTCCTATTGTGGAGGGAGAGAAATAAAAGGAAAGGGAGAAAAATTACCAGGATCTGGTTGTAGAGGCAAGGTTGAATTTTAGCTTTATGAGCCATCCTAAACCCGAGGTTTTATCTGAGCTGAAACTTAAAAAAACACTAAATAAATTGGGAAAAGTTGTCTCTGTTTAGGTGTTCCCTGAGGAAGGAAGAGATCACTCCCGAGAGGAGCCATGGAACGTTTGGGTTGGAGACGAGCTCGAAGACCATCAAACCCAGCACTGAACCTGGCCACCCACTAAGGCCACCCAGCAGTGTCCCCAGGTGCCACTCTCACCTGTCACCATCCATGGAGCTCTTCAAAAGCCCACCCAGCCACCAGTGATCCCCTGGTGATCTCCTGGTGATCCCCTGGTGATCCCCTGGTGATCCCCTGGTGACCTCCTGGTGATCCCCTGGTGATCCCCTGGTGACCCCCTGGTGATCCCCTGGTGATCCCCTGGTGACAGCCTCCGATGTCCCCACTTCTGCTGTCCCCACGTCCTCCTGCTGCACCTGGAGCCCCCTGCTCAGGGTGGCAGTGACAAGGTGGTGGCAGGGGCTGAGGAGAGGGGACACAGGCTCTGTCCCAGCCCTTGGAGCTCCCCAGTCCAGCTTCCCAAAAGCTACTGCTGGCACTGTTGTCCCCTTGTCCCAGGATTTGCTGTGGAATTCATTAATGCAGACCCTGACTGGAACTGTGAACAGTGAAAGGCACGAGGGCACAAATGTGCAGGGAAAATGAGAAAAAAAAAAATAAAAAAATGGAATAGGATGGAAAATAGGATGGAAAAATTCCTAAAGTGAAAGTCCAGATTCTGAAAGGTTGGACTGGAGAGACCTCACAGCGCCTGTGGATGTGTTTCCATCACAAGAGAAATGTTCAGTGCATTTTGTTTCCTTCTAAAACTTCTTGAGCTGAGGGAGGGATTCAGCTCCAGGCCACTCCAAAGGCTCCTTGCCATTCCTTAAATCTATTCCTGCTCATAAATGTTACCTGTATTTATTGATTTCTCACCACTTTTCCCTCAGGTTTTTTTTTTTTTTTTGGCTTCCTCACATATTGTCCTAAATTCTCCTCCTTGTGGTGGTGATGAAGCCCCAAGACTTCCCCTCCTTCACACCCTTGGGCTCGTTTTCAAAACCTGCTGCTTAATGCATTATTCTATATTTTTAAACTTTCCAGGAAGTTAAAAATAGACCTGATCCTTTTCATTCTCTTATAAATAAAGAGCAGCTCGGGGTTGGGCATTGAGCAGAATCCATTGGTCGGGGAATTCCAGCTGGGGAATGCATCAGTTCCCTCCATCAGGGGCTGTTCCTGCTCTTCAGAAAAAATTCCATCCAAACAGAAGCTGTTTTTTGGGAGTGTGTGATCACCAAAGCCCCCTGACCATTGGGAATTTGGATCTCTGTCTGCTTTTGGCTTATTATTTCCTCTTCTGATCCCCTTGGCTGTCCCAGAAATTCATCTGAGCAGAAACCTCTCTGCTTCAGAAATAATTTCTTTTTATTTTTAACCAGGACTTTTCTTTTTTTTCCCCCTAAATTTTATTCCCCTTTCTGATTAAATATTCAAGTCCATAATTGATGGGCTTCTGCTCTGAACACTGATGTTCATTGTGTTCATCCACTTAGTGCTGCAGCACAGGGAGAGCTCATCTTGGATTTAGAAGTGATGAAAACAAATGGTCAAGGTTATAAAATCAGTTTTGTGGTAGAAATGGGAATCTGAGTCTTTTGGGCTCCTTCCAAACTGTGCTGGATTGGAGGAATAGTGGGTTAGGAATGGTATCATTAATCCAGATTAATGAGCTGAAAAGCAGCTTCTGGTTAATAAAATCAAGTCAAACCGATGCTGTGACTGGGACAGCTTTCCAGGGACCAGGAAATCCGTGAGGCAAAATCACATAAATTGGTGATTCTGACACTCTTACTTGGATCTGGAGGGTCAGAGCTGAACTCTCACACCAGCAGAGATCATCACATGTTTAGAGAGCGAGGAACTAAATGGATTCTCCAGACCACAGAGGTCAGAGCCTCCCTGACAAAGCTCTAACAGGACCAGAGGTGAAAAGAGAACCCTCTTCTCTTCCCAGGGGGCCAGGGCGAGGGAACTGGAAACTAAACCCTGCTGGAAAAAGAACTGCTAGGTTGGAGATAAGTGAATAAAAACACCCTGCCAGCAAGCAGGGACAGCTGGGGCGCTACACCCAAGGGCAAGGGTGGAAAAACAGGGCTGGAAATTGATTATCCCCATGGGGAAAAGGTTTGGCAGGTCCTCATTTCCACCCTACAGTCACTGGAACCCACACACCACCACCTTGGGCTGGGCTGTGACCTCAGGGAAAGGATGGGCAGCTTGGGGGATTGAAAATTCAGTGTTTGGGTCCATCTGCTCTCCAGATTTCTCTGACTCACCTGAAGGGCCTGGAGAGCTTCAGCACCAGAGGAGGAGTGAGCATTATTAGGAATGAACATTTGAAGGAACAGGCATTGTTGGGTGTGAACATTATTGGGAGTGAACATTATTGGAGTAAGCATTATTGGAAGTAAGCATTTTAAGGAATGGGCATTACTAGGAATTAATCTTATTAAAAGCATTACTAGGAATGAGCATTTTAAGGAGTGAGCATTATTAGGAGTAGATATTATTAGAAGTAAGCATTATTAGGAATGGACATTATTAGGAGTGAGCATTATTAGGAATGAGCATTATTAGGAGTAAGCATTTTAAGGAAGGAGCATTTTAAGGAATGAACATTTTAAGGAAGGAGCATTTTAAGGAAGGAGCATTTTAAGGAATGAACGTTTTAAGGAAGGAGCATTATTAGGAGTGAGCATTTTAAGGAATGAGCATTTTAAGCTTTGTCTTCACGCAGCTGCTGCAGGAACCTCCCTGTCCTTTGCCCCCAGATACTGAAATAATATTAGGGAGAGCTCCCTGGCTGATTATCCAAAATCAAACCAAAACTGGGATGCATCTGGATCCATCCCAGCAGCTGGAATGGTAGTAATGCCTTAGGAAGATGATAATTCCTACTGGTTACAAAAATCTCACTGAAATGGGAAATTCTGGCTAAAGTAAGGCTATTGGAGGAGTTTGGACTTCTTGAAGAATGAGTTTTAATTCCTTTTTTGGGGTAGTAAAAGTGTTCAGTGCTGGCGCATCGTGAGATGATTCTATTCTTTAGCCTGGATTTTATAATGCCTTCCAAAAAATAAATTAAAAAAAATAATCCATCTCATTTCACACATTTCTCAGTCAAAGAAAATAAACCTTGGTAGGAATAATCTATAACTTAATTGCACACATTACTTTTATTGTCTGCAGACATTTGAAGATCCTCCAAAAGTATCAAAATCTCATCGTGTTTTCCATGATTAAACTTAAAAATCAGGGGTTTAATATCTGCATCGAGGAGAACCTTATTTTGATGCTACTATGGTGATACTGCCCTATCAAAAAATATGTAAGAATTAATCAGCCTCGCCTGGAAACTCAAAGTAAAGAACAAAATGTTCATCCTTTGCCTACCAGAAATGTGTGGTGGGAGACAAAGGTAACTGGGATAAAAATAGCAAAAATTGCCTCATTTCACAATCAGATCCATCCTGAAAAATATTCAGGTTTGTGCTGTTCTAGGTGGGAGCATCCTGGAGTGCTCTATAAATGGACACAGCATTCCAGGCAGGTTGGCAACCCCCTGGAGCTGAAATATCTGGAGTTATTTGAAATATTTCTCCTTCAATCAAGGCAAGGAACATGGAATTGTGGAGGGTTTTGGTCTCTGTGAAGGACATTGGCTGGTGAAGCTGAAAAAGCACACCTGAAATGAGCTTTTTGTGGATCAAATGTTTCCAAAATCAATCCCAAATATTTGGGGAAATTAAAAAAAAAATATATTGGTAATTATAAAAGCGGGCAATAAAATGGAAAATCCCAACCAGCTGAACAGGATTCCCAGCCAGCACCACCCTGGGCAAGGCTCAGTGCTCCAGGTTATTATTATCCCTGTTGTTGGTGCTCTTTGGGAATTTCCAGGATATCCAGTGGTAACTTTAGTCAGCACTGTCAGAAAAAAAACAACCACCTATAAACTATTTTAGACTTAACCACATCAACAGCTCCTCACGGGGTGCTTTGCAGGGCTCACTCAGGGATGGAGTTAAGCTCTCTGCTGGTAAAATAAAACCCCACCACAATATTTAGCTGGCAACTGTGCGCTTCCAGCGTGTAAAAATTGACTTAATTTTCCACAGGGAGAGAGGAAAATAGGGAGGGGTTTGTGCTGCAATTCCCAGGTGGCAGAAATGTTCTCCTGCCACTCCGACAAGAAGTGAAGATTGATTGTGTGTTCCGCACCTGACACGTGTTTGTCCTAGCAGGATTTTGATGAGTTTCATACAGAGAAAAACAGGCATTATATTAATGAAGTGCTGTGCTAAGTGGGCTGCAGCGAGTGGAGTTTGTACAAATAAATGTATAAAAATAAAATCAGGGAAGATTAATGCCTCTAGTCGTGAAGGCAAATGACTAAGCAAATAAATATGTAAACTGTCAGAGAGCGAGAATAAAGAAATGAAACATCAGAAAATGATGTTTTCACAGATCCAGCAGAGAAAATTGTCAGGCTGCGTTGCTTATTTAACTGCTGATATTATTGGGTGAATGAGCAATGACAATTCCAAGTAACTCCTGAAGCTTTCAGATCTGCTTCATGACAGGTCTGTAACCAGGGTCTTTATTCAGTGCTGCTGGGACTCAAAACTGTGGCAGAGGTCGTGGCCAGGATTAATTACGAGGTTTTAATCAAGCTGTACCTGAGTCCTGACCCAACATTCACGTAAATTTAGGATGTCAAGTGGTGCTCGCTCCTCCTCTCTAGAGCTGCTCCACACAAACCAACCCCAACTCTGCTCCTGCAGGCAAAGCCCAGTTCTGGTGGCTCCTCAAATTTCCAGTGATGAAACAATTCCCAAAATCATTCCGGTTGGAAAAGACCTGTGGGATCATCGAGTCCCAGCCGTGCCCAAGCCCTGCCTTGTCACCACCCCAGAGCACGGAGTGCCACCTCCAGCCCTTCCCTGGCCACTCCACCACCTCCCAGTGCCTGCCCACCCTCTCCATGAAGACATTCCCTGTGGGGAGCCCTTGGAGGATCGGTGGAGTTGTTTGGGATCGCTGTGTGCTGCACATGACACATCCTGGAAGTGTGAAAACGAACTGCTGGCGTTTCTCTGCCGGCAATCTCTGGAGAGAGCTTTGGCCTCGGCTCCGTCCCAGCCCCAGAGCTGCAGAGCCCTCACTGTTCTGGCCAGGAGTACAAACAATTTCCATTGTGCAGCTCAAGCAGAAACAAATATATACAAAGCTGTTGAATCTTGCACTTTGATGCGTTTTCATTTGGCACGGGGAGGTGTAATCATTAAACAAATGTGTTTATCTACCCGGGCAACTTTGATCTGGCGTGGGCAGTAAAAGCCTCGTTACTGCAGGAGGAGTTCTCTGAGAACAAAGAGCAGAAAGCTGGTGCTGAGCCTGCCAGGGAGGGATTGCAAAGCCTTTCAGTGCCTTCCAACACCTCGGAGAGGAATTTTTATTCTTTAGAATGTATCTCTTCCTAATTTGCCTCTGGAATTGCCCTGTGTTATTAAAGCAAAAAGGCGTTTTCATTCTGCTGGGATGAGTCTGGGGGCAAGTCAAGGAGATTTATTGAGGGCAGATACCAGCTCATCCCACTCCTTGCTGCAGCCAAAAGCCACGTAGGGCTGGATTTATCCAGGTCTGGGTCAGCACTGTGCGCTCAGCTGCGTCTGTGCAAGATTTTGCTGTCTTGAAAGACGAGGGTCTCCCCTCACACCTTCAAGCCATAAAGCAAAAGCTGTTACCTCGAGCACTCAATGTCTTCCAGGTCCAACATCTGTCAGATTTTCCCATCTGCAAACGGTCCTGGGAGTTGGTGGGGCACAGGGAGGTCATGGGATCACTCTGCTCCAGGTGTGGATAACTTTGAGCCCGAGGCACTGTCAGGGGTGGGTGCAGATTCCCCACAAATCCTCCTTTTGCAGCTCTTCCTTTTTAACGAGTTACAAAACCCACTAATCCACTTTCTCTCCTTTTATTATGAGCTGCAAGTGTCCAAATATTTCCCCATCTGCCTCCTGACTGTACAAAGCGTTGCCTTTCCAGCCCAGTAAATGCAGCATTTATGACATTCCAAAAGCTGTTGCCCATTAGCAGTTTCTCAGGCTTCGGAGTGTTTTGCAACCCAGCAGTCTGCCTAATGATTGAGGGGAAAACAACATAATCATGTGCTGACATTCCAAGTGATTTTATAAGCCACTTTTATCTGGGATGCCCTTTTCCTCTCCCCGTGCTGCTCTAAATCTGCTCCATCCACTGCTGCTTTCCATGGAGGAGCCCTAGAGGTCCTCCTTCAGCTGCTCTGGAGCTTCCCTGCTGAAGCACATCCCCTCATCCTCCAAAGATAAACGGAATTTAGCTCATGGTAACTGTTATTAACTGTCCTGAGTCTCCACTGGAATTATCCCCAGGGCACCTTCACTTTTTAATTAAATATCTGTTGAACAAGTGGCTGGCTTTGTGCTGTGGAGAAGGGATGACATGGCTGGATCATTCATCTGCAGGCCTTGGGATTAGGTCTAGGTTTAAAAAATGTCCTGCCTGTCCTGAAGGGCTGGGAAATAACACTTGGGGTCACCATCCCTGGAAGCCTTCAAAAAAATGAGCAGCTGTGGGATTTTGTGGTGTGGTTTAGGGGGCGTGGTGATATTTGGTCAAAGGTTGGGCCTGGAGGTCATTTCCAAGGTCCTTCAGAGGTGTCCCAGCTCGCAGGTGTAAAATCTTCCCTGTGTAAGAAAATTCTGGGTGCTGCTTCTGCCTGGGGAGGTCCATTGCCATTAAATTCATTTTTATAAGAATTTGAGAGGCATCAGGAGTGCTCACAGCCGTGTAACTCCCAGGTGAGAACCTCTGGGCTCCTGTGTGGGTCGGCAGAGGCCGCAGAACCATTTCCCCCTCACAGAGAAGCTTTGCAGAATGGGAAAAGCCCAAAGAACACATGAATCTTGCAGCCCACGTGTTCAGACGTTCTCTTGCTTCTTCTGGACACTGGAAATAATCCCAATTTTATTGTCGGGGGAAGATGTGCCCCAAATAAGGTTCAGTGGGGTTTCTCAGGGGTTTTGCTCAAGCTGACATGGGGCAGAGCTTCTCCCTGATTTCTGAGTACTGGGGAGATAAAAAATGTGTCAAACTGAGCTGCCCCCCCTCCTCCCCAAGGTGGGAAGCCACAGGCACATCCCAAAGTATCAGCTGGTGCTGGTTCCTGTAAGGTTTTCCTTACCAAGGAAACCATTTGTCAGCTGCATCAAAAAGCCAGGCTGGCTAAAACTCACATTTTTGGGCTACATTTTACCAGAAAGAGCCAAAATTATCTTCTGCTGAGCTGAGATTTACCTTACAAAGAAAGCACGACTCTATTTAATTGAAATTAGGAGTGTTCTCATCATCCCCAAAGGAGAAGGGGGAAAGATGTGTAAAAACTAAACAGAATTCTACCAGGGTGCCCTCACCATGCAAATAAAATCCTGCAAAGTCATTTAGCAACGTTTTTTTTCCTGGTGGATTTCTTTAATCCTTCCAAGAAAAGTTCGAGGATGAAAAGTGATGCTCACTTTTGACAGGGTTTTCATGGAAAGTTTGAGGCAGTGGAAAACAATTTCTTGGTGTTGTTTGTTTTGTTGTTTTGTTTTTTTAATGCCAGTGATACTTACAATTTGCCAACTGTGTGACATTTTCAGCAATTCCTGTACATGCCAGAAAATCCCAAACACCAAAAGTGGGATGCAAACCATGGGAATGGAGAGAATAAAATGATAGGGATTGTTTTATTTGGGGGCCAAAGTTGTTACCTTTAAATGAGATTGGTCATTCTCAGAACAGATCAACTATTTCTGTGGGGAAAAACTTTATAAAGACTATTGTCTTGTTAAACTATGGAAGAGCAGAACTTGAACTCTCTCTTAAGAGCATCTGTCCAAAGCTGTACAATTCTGTTTATGGTTATCCAACACGAGGCCAAACCACTGGGACTTCAAAAAAAGGATTTTCAGAAGAAAATAGCAACTCTCATTCACTGGTTCCAGCAACGAAATTGAAAAATAATTAAGTAAATTGAAAAATAAGAAATTATTTCTGCATTGTTATATGTTCATAGTTTCCAGTGTTTAGATGTTAAAATTGTGGTTGGTTTTTCTTGGTGGCTGAACTAAAGAAAGAATAGAGAAGGGGGAACAAGGTCCAAAGGGGATTTCATTAAAGTATTAAAAGTTATGAGGGGCACAGCTGTCTGATCACTTCATTGTCCCTCAGGGAACAGTCAAGGGGTCAGGATTAATGACAACTACATTTAAAGCATGTCAAAGGGAAAATATCCGACGTGTTTAAGCAGCCTTTGGAATTAGCGGGCGCAGGAAGGGGATGGTATAGCCTGACTGTTTAAAGGGCTGCATCATTTTATAAACAGCTATAGCTGGGAGGGAATATTTATATCCTGACAGTTATTTATATCCTGACACTTGGCAGCTCCAAGCTGAGCTGCAGGGATGGGGTTTAGTGGTGGTCAAGCCTCGGCACAAACAGAAGTTCCTGGTGAGCAGCAAAGCCCCCACAGCCTGCTCACTCCCAAACATGAAGGAAGCACCAGCATGTCTGTAGATTAATGAACTCAATTAAATTTGTCTCTTTCAAGAGTAGCTGATGAGATATGGGAGTCTGAATGTGAGGTTCAGACAAAGGCATGGTCACCGTGAACTCTGTACCTGCACGCTGGCGCCCTGTAGCTCCTTTAGACTTTGCCACCAAAAAAAAAGCAAAATGTACAAAAAAACCCCAAAAATCCAATGTAAATCTTTTCAACACAGCCTGCTCACTCACAGACATGAAGGAAACACCAGCATGTCTGTGAATTAATTAACTCAATTAAATTTATTTCTTTCATAAGATACAGTAGTCTGAATGTCAGGTTCAGATTAAGGCACGCCCACCACGAACTCTGTATCTGCATGCTGGTGCCCTGTAGCTCCTTTAGACTTTGCCACCAAAAAAAAAGCAAAATGTACAAAAAAACCCCAAAAATCCAATGTAAATCTTTTCAACACAGCTTGAATCTCCACGGCTAATTCCTGTGGCACCCTGCACAGTAAACTCTGAGTAAACGGCTTTTTTTTCCCCCAGAATTGATCTTTATTGCTTCTGCAGCAACGCTTATAAAATTACAGGAGTTAACAAAGAGGCTGAGCCAAGGTACTTGCAAGCAGTGAATAAAATGTTACCTGGAGCAGCCCATTGATGGAAATAAAATCCAGTGTGCTCCTGGGGTTATTTCTAATCTTGTTTGGCTCCTGAAGAAAACCTGCCTCTCTCCCATCCCTCTGCTGCAGCCAGGGATTGTGAGTCAGGCCCAGGTTTGCAGGTTATTAACTCATCTATTCTTAGGTAATTAAATAAAGAGTGTAAGATGCGCAAGTTAGAGGGAAAAAAAAAAATATATATATATATAAAATGTAGGAAAATTTGTTTCCCCCTCTCTTCCAAGGGTTTATTTTTTGCTCAACTCCCTTCTATTCTTTCCTTTTCTTGGCATCAGCATCGTTTCCAGAAGTCAAATCCCACGTTAGCCTTTGTTATTTTTAATTCTGTCTCTGCTTCCAGGGATGGGGCAGCCACAGATTCTCTGGGCAACTTGTGCCAGCATCTCACCACCCTCACAGGGAACAATTTCTCCCCAATATCCACTCTAAATTTACCTTTTTTCAGCCTAAAATCATTCCCCCCTCATCCTACCCTTGCATTTGCATCTTTTTTACTCCAAAGCTTCAATAAATTTTGAAGGCAAAGCATTTATGGAAGTCCATATTCACTGAAGACCCCGACTGCCTTTAATAAAAGTTCTGTTGGGTTGTTTTCTTTCTGTTTAAGATTAAGAGTGGGCAGGAAAATTTAAACATTTAAATCAAGTATCCTTTCAAGCCATTCGCCAAAGCCTGTGGGCTCCTTTCAAGTGTATTGATGGTTTCTTCTGGAAATATACTGACAAACAACAGCTTAAAAAAAATTAACCATTATCCTGGAATGGGAGCTGGATGGAAGTTTGCAAATGTGGGCAAAATCACTGTAAGGGTTAGTGTGGATCCTGCTGCCAGGCTGGAATCAAAACACCCTGCCAGGGTGCTGAGTTTATCTTTAAATGTCCCTCAAACTGCTGAGTCCAACCCTGGGAGTTCCAGGTGAGTTGAAGCTGGAGATATTTCTCATCTATTTGTGATCCTGCAGTTCTTTGGTGCATAACTCCAAACTCCACACACAGTGTGAGCTGCTGCTTCCCCGTTCTGGTCAGACACAACAATTCCTCTCCAGGCCTGGGGATCAAGGACCCCTCACTGCCTCAGGCCCCAGAAATGGAAACAAAAGTGAGCTGGGGGAGCAAACTGGGGGTAAATGACTTCATTACCTGAAGCTGTAATTGGAGGATTTACCCCCAATCTGCAAATGGACCAAAGTTATCAAAGTGTCAAACCCGTGACCCGTTGTCCATGTTGGGTGGGATTCATCTGCCCTGAATGTGCCTGAAGGCCCTTCCATAAATAGAACTGCTTTTTATTGCCTTAATTCTGTCTGGCCTCTGTTTTTAGGTAGCCCCAAAAGGCACCAGAGTGATCAAACGGGGATGTGTTTGTTATTTACTCTGCTTTAAGCTGCACTTCCCTGGGGTTGTGCTGCCAACACTGGGATACACGTGGTGCTCTGGCACTTCCCAGGCTCCCAGGAACAGCCCCTTGCTCTTCCCTCTGCCCACACAGCCAAACTTACCAAAGTGTGAAATCTGTGACCTGTTGTCCATTTTGGGTGGGATTCATCTGCCCTGAATGTACCTGAAGGCCCTTCAATAAATAGAACTGCTTTTCATTCCCTTCACTTTGTCTGGCCTGTGTTTTTAGGTAGCCCCAGAAGGCCCCAGTGCAGCTCTGGAGAACAAAGGGGTTTTGTGCCAGCTGCTGCCGGCCCGCAGGGATTCACCCAGCCAGCAGCTCAGCCCCTCCGTGTCCCAGTGCCCCGGTGAGGAACTGGGGACTTGGGACAACTCTGTGCCTCTGCTGAGCCAAGAGAGCCAGAGCCTCTCTTCCCATGTGCATTGGGTTTGCAGCTATGGCAACGGTGCATGCGTGAGGAGAAGGCAGAGCTTAAAATAGGCTCCAGCTCCTGCTTGGAAAGGGGCTGGGAGCAAACACGTGTGGTCACCCCAGAGCAACGGGAGGCTCAGCCATTCCCAGCTCCCTCAGACCCACCAGCTGGAGCTGCAGGAGCTTTGCTGGGTCTCCAAACCTTCTCCAGACCTCTGAGGTTTGCTCCTCCAGGCTCCTTCCCCGCTGGGAGATGTGCCCATCCCCGGGGGAGCAGTTGGCCGGTCACGGCGGAAATCTGACCACCAGGTTTTGTGAGGTCAAGACAAACCTCCCCGCACAGTCCCTCCAAACAGATCTTCCAGGAATGAGTAGATTTCTTAGGGGAGGAGGACATTTCTTCCAGCTCCAGCCCTACTCCACAATTTTGGAGAGGGGGGAAAGCTGGGGAAGTGGAAAATAGTAGCTTTGGCTCGGGAGCTGTAACCTGTTTTGGTGTGCGTTAATTAATTTGGCAGTGGCTGCGTTGTGTGCTATTCTTAGGCTCTCTATCCCCCTCTGCAACAAATTAGGGCTTTCACATCTGCCTAAAAATAAAACTTTCCTGTCTGCTGGCACACGAGCCAAACCAGAGTGCAGCATATGTGCAATAAAGATGCACAGCTGTTCTGTCTATGAACTCGGGAACGCGTGAGGGGTTTTTTTGTGAAGGATACAGGAGGTACCCAACACTGAGAAACAGCTTTTCCAAGAAACTGTCAGGCATTTTAAAGAAGTGGCTGCAAAAGGTGAAATTGGAGGGAAACATCCAGGCAAAACTGCAAGAACTTCAACAGAAAAATGTTAATTTTTTGCATTGTGAAAGGTGATGGTCTTGATTAAGGAGGAATAGTCAAAAGGGAAGGTTTTATTCCCTTATATTCCATGGAACTCCAGAGGGGCCTCAGTTTCAGAGCTCTTGCAGCTCATTTTCTGAGCTCTTGCAGCTCATTTTCTGCCCTGACCCTTTCTACCCTCTGTAGGTGCTGCCCAGGTGTGGAGCAGTGCCTNTATATAAAGTTGAAGTATTTCACACTCTTTGTCACTTTAAACCCCCCCTGTGTGAGATATTTTACACCAAGCTGAAAAGGTGTTGGAGCAGAAGGTGAAGGATTTAGAACCCATCTTTGTGCCACCAACCACGTGCTCAGTGAGACTTTTGTCACCTCCAAATCTCTGCTGGTGCTGGGGGGGGCTGAGGGCTGTGGAACTTCCATTCTTTCCGTGGCTCAGCCAGGGAGCTTTTCCAGGGAGCTTTTCCAGGGAGCCAGGTGGAGCTGGGCTGGCTCTCCATCACCTGACACTTTTAGATTTGCTCTTTAGATAAGATTAGCTGATGGATTGCCTCTCACCCTGCCTGGGCATTCCTCACACCCTGGGCTGGGGGGTCCTTGCTTTGTTCCTCTCCCTCCTGGCATGACCTGCTAATTTTGGAGCTTGTTATGTGGGAAATAAGAATTTTTTTTCCCTTAAAAATTGGTGAAATGAAAACGTTTCACGTTTATATTTGGCCCCAAATTTAACTACCACATCAATGGGTTGCAAGGTATTTTTTTGAGATAAAAAGGTAAAGAAAACCAAACTGTTAATCTGATTAGTTAAAAGTGCACTGACCGTGTTAGCAAACAGTAATTAACACTTTTAATTCCTAATTTAACGTCTAGGAAATGGTGATTTCTGGAGCTTTGGAACTTGAATCCAAGGTCCTCTCACAGCTCTTTCCCCATCAAGGCTTTCCTGGCACCTGAAGGATTTTCCTGCCAGGGGTCAGTGGAGTCCAGGCTGCTGATCCCAAGACACAAAGTCAAGTTAGACCAGCCCCTGCAAGAATCAAAATCCAAACACAAATAACTCTCTTTATTTTCTCTCCTTTTCTGAATTCCATGNATTGTGAAAGGTGATGGTCTTGATTAAGGAGGAATAGTCAAAAGGGAAGGTTTTATTCCCTTATATTCCATGGAACTCCAGAGGGGCCTCAGTTTCAGAGCTCTTGCAGCTCATTTTCTGAGCTCTTGCAGCTCATTTTCTGCCCTGACCCTTTCTACCCTCTGTAGGTGCTGCCCAGGTGTGGAGCAGTGCCTGATTTTGGGAAAAGGTTCTTCCCCCAGAGGAATGGGCACTGCTCCAAACCTGCCAGAGCTCAAGAATCACTTGGATAAACCTCTCAGGCACACCATTTGTTATTTGGGGTGTTCTCTGCATTGTCCAGGCATTGAATTTGATGATCCTTGTGTGTCTCTTCCCTCAGGATATTCATATATATATATNTGGGCTGGCTCTCCATCACCTGACACTTTTAGATTTGCTCTTTAGATAAGATTAGCTGATGGATTGCCTCTCACCCTGCCTGGGCATTCCTCACACCCTGGGCTGGGGGGTCCTTGCTTTGTTCCTCTCCCTCCTGGCATGACCTGCTAATTTTGGAGCTTGTTATGTGGGAAATAAGAATTTTTTTTCCCTTAAAAATTGGTGAAATGAAAACGTTTCACGTTTATATTTGGCCCCAAATTTAACTACCACATCAATGGGTTGCAAGGTATTTTTTTGAGATAAAAAGGTAAAGAAAACCAAACTGTTAATCTGATTAGTTAAAAGTGCACTGACCGTGTTAGCAAACAGTAATTAACACTTTTAATTCCTAATTTAACGTCTAGGAAATGGTGATTTCTGGAGCTTTGGAACTTGAATCCAAGGTCCTCTCACAGCTCTTTCCCCATCAAGGCTTTCCTGGCACCTGAAGGATTTTCCTGCCAGGGGTCAGTGGAGTCCAGGCTGCTGATCCCAAGACACAAAGTCAAGTTAGACCAGCCCCTGCAAGAATCAAAATCCAAACACAAATAACTCTCTTTATTTTCTCTCCTTTTCTGAATTCCATGACATTTCACAGAAATGACTGCAAAACTTTTCCATTCAGATTTCAGCACTGGTTTGGTGACAAACTTGGGAAGATTAGCGATTTTCCATCGTTAGAAATGAACTCTGGTGCTGAAGCTGACTAAACCTTGCCAGGCCAAGATGCATTTTCAGGTCTTTTACATTTCTAGGCCTTGGTTTAAGGAGGGTGATTTTCTAGGCCAGGGATCCTCATCCTAATTAGATAAAAATACACAAATTTGTGCATCAGCAGGACCCTCATCCACTGCTGCTCCTGGCTGTCACTGGCCCCATCATTTCATTATTTTCTGTGCTCATTTTCCTGGCTTTTATCTCTCAGAACATCTGTACACCTCGAAAAAATGGACCTCATCAAAGAGAGAAAAACCCTGAATTTTTAAAAGGGTTTGTTTTTATGTTGAAAACCAAACACTTGGAGGGGTTTTGGAGAAACACATCAAGCTTTCAGGCAAGGGGACACCTGCAAGAGACAGTTTTCTTTTTAAAAACAAATAATTTCAAGTTGAGTAACACTTCAAATGCAAAACAAGAATGTTCCAAAAGTCTGTTTTCGTGTCCTGAATTGTACCTGCAAGACTAAAGCATTTTTCAACTAAGGAAAACATTTTGCATGAAAAATATTGATCTGTGGCCACCCCGTGCATTGCCAATAATGCCTTTTCTTATCTCTCCTGACTTCCCCACCTTTCTAATGAGAGAAAAAGCAGCAGCTCTCCCTGTTCCTGGTGATCTGCTCCTCAGGGCCAATGTCAACAGTGTTACTAACATGTTTTCCACAAAAAAAAAAAAAAAAAAA
>VYXD01016579.1:346594-362866 GCA_013397195.1 Hylia prasina | reverse complement strand
GGGATCCACAGCCTGGGAATGGGATCCAGAGCCTGGTTCCAAAGTGGAGGCAAAGTTCAGGCTGCGGGATGGGCAGAGGTTGGCACGTCCCAGCTCCTGCCTCTTCACCCAGAAATGGAACGTCCAGCCCAGCCAGGAAACGAGGGGAGAAGAGAACTCCTGCTCCCAGACCTTACCCAAAATCATCCAAATTCAAGTTTACATTCTTTAACTTCTAATCTTGGCCCTGCTGCTGCTGCTGCTTTCACTCTGAGAGTGCTGAATGCACAGAAAGAGAAAAATAAAGACAGAATGACAGACGGAAAAAGTGTGTTTGAGCCACAGCTGTTTCCTCCTTCCTTCAGCAAAAATGATTTAAGCACCTTGTAACCTAAGGGAGAAAAAAAAAAAAACATGGATGGTTTTGTAAGTGAAAAATGTCCTGTCAAAATGTCTGCTATAAAATTGCTCATTGTTAAGTAATAATTCTGAGATATTATCTTAATGATTTAGGATTGGGTTTTTTTTCTTAACCAATCCCAAAATTTCCATTACAGAGAGAAAGGAACTGGCCACTGCTGACAGATTTTATGAGAAAAATATGAACAGAGTAAGGAAAACAGACAGGGAAAAAAAAAAAAACCCTGAGGATTTTGCTTGCATATGATGTTCTGCCTAGATGGGGAAAATAGGGAATAATCAAAGGCTTTGGAGAGTAATTAAAAGGGAAGACAAGAGCAGCTTCCCACCTGAAGAGTGGGAAGTTGCTGTCTAAAGTTCATCCTACCCAGTATCAGGCAGTTCTGTTTGTAGGATGGAAAAAGGGGGGAGATAAAGTGAGGAATTGATGTTTTAGGAGAACCAAAGCACCCTTCAGGCAGGATCAGGTTTCTCCATTACCTGAAACTCTCAAAAGACCAAATTTTTAATGCAAGAATCTCATGCTGGTCACAAAACCTGGGTGGGGAAAAGCAAGCTGGAGCTTTTAGAGATGTGAGAATGGAAATAAACCCGGGTTTAAGCAGCACCTGAGTTTAGATCCCACTTTTTAACTTTGCGCTCACATTTGGGCCCTGAGCAGCTCTGAGAGGGGCTGGGGGAGCAGATTTTGATGGTGATAAACACAATTTCTTCCTTATATTGGTTATTTCATCCCATTTTGCCTTCAAGCCTGCTCTAAGTCGCTGCCACTTCAGAGGTGAGTGTTGGGAAAGGTTTAGAGCTGCTTTATCCTGCTGGGGGCAGGGGAGGAGGCGAGGAGCCAATTAAGAGAATAAACATCACTTTTAGGATGTGGAGAGGTTGGTATTTGGCTCTCTGCCTGGAGCTGTTCACCTGACAGCAGCTGCATCAGAGGTGGAAGAGTGGAGAGGAGCCAGGGTGATCCTCACAGCGCTCAACAGCACTGGGAATTAGGCAAATGAAACTCTTTTAGCCTAAAAACTGGGTGGGTTTAGTATGGAAACCAAGAGGGAGGAATAGATGGAGCCTTAACTTTACCTTTCCTGTGGCCCCATGTTTCACAGATGCCCCTAGTTTATCCCAAAATGTCTCTATTCCATTTCAGGAGGTAACTCAAAAGCAGATTTGGAAACAGTTGCCAAACAAAGGCCTAAAACTGAATTTAAAGAGCCTGAAAAAAACCCTGCACCACAAAAGCAGCTCCGAATTGTGAAGCTTTGCTGCTCGGAATCGGGGACCCGTGTCAAAACAAAACTCTGCTTATCAATCTTTAATTGAGCTTGTGCATGAGGCAGAAGACATCAGGTATCAACAAAAGCAGACAGGTTTGAAATGAGAAGCAGATGGTCACCCCAAAGCTCTTGTCTTGGAAAATAAATGAGAGGAAAGAGAAGCAAATTGAGTAGCAGTGCCGGGTTTATATCCAGTGATCTGCTCCGAGATCTGGAAACAGTTGACAATTAATTGAAGTAACACATTGCAAATTGTCACTGTATGCTGAAAAATCTTCGGGGGGAAAAAATGTTGTTTGCTCTGGAAATTTGGATTGTGCTGAAGGCATTGTAAGGAAAAAATGTTACCCAGCTCAACCCAAATTTCCACAGAATTTTGCCACCCAAAACATTTGCAGGGATTTCAAGTACAAGCTGATATTTGGGGTTTTTAACCACCAAGAGGTGAAGCTGGCCCTTCTCCAGTGCAAACCCCTGACTCCCTTCATGGGGAAAAAAAGTAATAAATCTTTTATGAGATTTAAATAAAGCTGCAGAACCTCACCAGCATCTCCACAAGCACCTGGGTTTTGCTGTCCAACTATTTGTTCAGAAATAATTCAAGATTTAAGCTAATTTTTCCTAAACATGGGACACTTATCAAAACCACAGCATTGAGGCCAAAGAGGCTCTTCTAGGATTTGTTCTCCCTTATCTCCCTCATAAATAAGTTCTTTCTGCACTGGAGAAGGAAAAGGGAAGGAGGGAGGGAAATGCCACCCACTGGGAAGCAGGAAAAGGAGAGAAATCCAGCACAAAATCTCCATTTTCCCCGATTTTAGCAGGTGTTTGAGTGCAGTGGCCAAGCAAGGTTGGTTTTGTGGAAAAGGATTCCCGTGTGTGGGGATTTTTATTGTCACTCCTGCAGTATCAGAATCCCGAATCAGCAGGAGGATTAATCATGGAACACAGACTTCCTTTTGCCCGTCGTGTTCCACAGCCTCCATCAGGCATTCCCTGGGTTTGCTCCCGTCTGGAATGAGGGCACTGGTGCTCCCAATCCCCAAGGAAACAGCCAAGAGGGCAAGGGGCAGCTGGAAAAAAAAATATTAAAACAACCCCACTGCAGAACCTGTTTCCACTGGGAACTGGAAATACCTTCCTGCTGCATTCTTTCCACATCTGCAAGGGCCATACTTGGATTTCATTAAAAAATATTTCCCCTTATCTGGAGCAGGGTCTGACATAAGCCATGGATTTGTTACTCCTGACATAGTTTCTTTCTGAGCTGCTTGGGCTTTTCCTGCAAGATCTTGTTATTTCTGCCCTTTCTGCTGTGTGGAGGGGAGGCCTTGGGTGATGGATGTGGCAGGATTTTTGTGGACAAGGTGTAAATCATGGTAACACCAGGTGCTCATTAGCAGCAGAGAGCCCCTGTGGGTGTGTAAATTGTGAGTGTGCAAGATCCAGCAGGATCTTGTGTGACCTGGGCACAGAGTGAACCTTTGGAAGAATTTTTGCTGCATTTTCAGCCCCTCTCTTCTTTCTGTGACCAAGTTCTCTCAGCATCTTTTGAAAACCTGGTTTATTCTGTCTTGGATAAGAGTGCTCTGTTTAGTGAGGTTATCACTAAAATTCATTTTATTCCAGGAGATTTCTGTGCCTGTTACAAGAACCAGAACCCTCCTCTGCTCCTCGCAACAACAAGAAGTCAACAGGAGTTTTATCACTGACTTGACTTCAAGG
Source organism: Hylia prasina (assembly GCA_013397195.1). Lineage (NCBI taxonomy): Eukaryota > Metazoa > Chordata > Aves > Passeriformes > Sylviidae > Hylia > Hylia prasina. The sequence continues at coordinate 359,468 of VYXD01016579.1, read as the reverse complement.
AGAAACAGATCTTTTGTCTTCCAGGTAGTGATAGGAAAAGGAGGGAGAATGGCTTCAAACTGAGAGTGGGTTTAGATTTGGGATTGGGCAGGAATTGTTCCCTGGGAGGGTGGGCAGGCCCTGGCACAGGGTGCCCAGAGCAGCTGTGGGTGCCCCTGGATCCCTGGCAGTGCCCAAGGCCAGGCTGGACAGGGCTTGGAGCACCCTGGGGCAGTGGAAGGTGTCCCTGCCATGGTAGGGGGTGGCACTGGATGAGCTTTGAGGTCATTTCCAACCGAAACCATTCCATGATTCCATGATACGATGCTGATGAAAAAGAGAGAGGTAGAGATGATGATAGTAAAGGAATTATTTGCATTTACCAAGCTATAAGGGGAACTCTGTTCTCTTTACCTGTCTGCATCCTTCTCTACCAAATAAACAGATATTTTGTTCATTTTTCAACTCCTACCTGGGCCTTAACATTTTTAGAAGAAAACCCAATGTCCTCATTTGCTGTTGTCAATGAGAAAATGAACATTCTGCAATAGGAGCCACAGTGTTTCCTCCTAGCTCTGTGTGGCATACCAGAGGTGTCATTAATTGCTTCATTATTACATGGGGATTGCTTTGTTCTGTAAAAGCAAAGGAAGAACCACAGACCTTTCCTCTGAGCTCTCAGATGATGATACGACCCTAAAATGCGTTGGAGAGCAAACTTCCATAGAGGAAGGGTTGTGGATCCTCAGCAGCACATCCAGAAAGAGGAGCTTGTTGTAGGGCATGAAGAATCCAGGGAATGGGGACTCTTCCTCAGGGGTTATTAAATGGGATTGACTTGTTTTGCCTGAGGAGAGGAGGCTGAGGGGGGATCTGACAGCTGCCTGCGAGAGCATCAAGGAGGCGAAGCAGCAGGCAGAGGAAAGTTATTTAAGTGAAGAGACAATGTTGGCACCAGAAGAAATGGGTATAAATAGACAGAGGCTGGAAATCCCTTCCAATAGGAATAGTGAGGACACATGAAAGGAAATCAGGCCAGCTCTCCAAGCGAGGATCATGGAAAGCGATTCCGCGCTCTCTGTGGCGGCTGGGCCCTCTCGCCCAGGAGGCCCAGCCCCTGCTCCTGCAGAGTCCTTCTCCTTCTTCTGCATTTAATATTGAGGCTGGCACCAGCTGCAGCGGGGCCCCTGCACTGGTGAACTCAAAAAAAGAGCTGGGGAAGGGGTCTTGCTACCAAATCTGTGCCTTGGATGCTCCCCTTTGGGACGGAGCTGGATTCCGTGCGCAGCCCCAGGGCCCATCCAAGTGCAGCCCGCTCCAACTTGTGACAGCAGAAATGAGATCCTTTCCTGAGTCTGAAATGCCTCTTGGTGTTGTGTGAGCTCATGAAAAAGTCAGGATTATTTTTGTCTTTCTAAGTAAAAGGGAAGATTTACTGCGCTGATTTGATGACCTGACGTGTTTTCTGGACCGGGCCGTACTGCGGGCCTGGAACAAAGGGCGATGAGCGCATCCATGATTTTCACAATAGCATCTTCTCCCTGTGGCACTGGGACAGATGCGGCTGCAGAAGGTTTGGAGCACTAAGCAGCTGGTTCCAGACAGGCAGAGGTCTGAACAGGCAGGAAAAACAGGATAGGAACAAGTTCCTCGCACTCATCCTCACTGTTACTCTTTATAAGACTGAACGTCTTAAAGAGAGTCCCATCTTGGTATTCCTTCAATTCAACTTTTATCCTTGCTGTCCGGGGAGGGTTTTAAAAGTGGTTTTAGTCCCAGAAGCTTTCAGTGCTTTGTAGTAACAGGTGACATGCTCCAGGGGACAGCCCTACCTGGGCCTGCTCAGATTCCCTGGATGTCATTCCCACTTTTTTCCTTTCTGAACACATTTTAACAAAGCTTTTCATCTGTTACTGTTTTTTACTCTCTGGAGTGGATGTGGTGTTTGTAGTTAGAGGAAACCACCATGAATTCTTGCAAATGAAAGGAGATATAAAATATTATCTCATTGACAGGGCCCTCCAGCCTCTTAACACTCATAAATGGGCACTTTTATCTCATAAATGGGCACTTTTATCTCATAAATGGGCACTTTTATATCATAAATGATCACTTTTATATAATGAATTGTCACTTTTACTTACGGCTTTTTCACACACAAGACATGTTATTTTTGCTTTTTCCCCTGGCATCATCTTCTACCAAGACCTCATATTTTGCCTCTAGCTTCAAACCAAAGTTTCACAAACTGCTGAGCAAAAAAACCCTTTATTATGATGTTGCTAAAACAAATCCCAGTACGTAAGATTGTCCCTTGGCAACCAGCGCTGCTGCAGGGTCAGCCCCGGGTCAGGAGCGGGATGTTGGCAGTCACGGAGCCAGCAGCTCCCGTATTTTCCCGTCCTGAGCAGTTGTGGCAGGAGCAGGAGCGGTGACGTTTGTGGCTCAGCAGGAAATCTCTGGCTGGAGCAGCCGAGCTGAGAGCGCCGCAGCCACGACGGCTTTTTCCGCGGCTGGAGCTCCTCGTGCCGCCGCGGCTCCCGCGCCCTTTCCGTGACTTCACGCTGCAAACACGAGCTCCTCGCCTTTGTCTTGGAGGCCCAGCTTGGCCTGCAGGCCCAGCCCTGCTCCTGCCCCAGGCTGCTCAGCGGGCTCTGGCCTCGCTCCTCAGCTTCTCCTCACAAACTGTTGTTGTCTCCACTCTTACAAAACGCGGGGCAGGGCAGGACCACGGTGTTTTCCCCTCTGAAACATCTTCTGCTGTTCTGAAACACCTTCACCCATTCTGAAACACCTTCTGCTGTTCTGAAACACCTTCACCCATTCTGAAACACCTTCTGCTGTTCTGAAACACCTTCACCCATTCTGAAACACCTTCTGCTGTTCTGAAACACCTTCACCCATTCTGAAACACCTTCTGCTGTTCTGAAACACCTTCACCCATTCTGAAATATCTTCACCCACTCTGAAACACCTTCTCCCATTCTGAAACACCTCCTTCCACCACGTCCAGATCTCTGATTTCACCCTCCATGCTGCACCAACTTTTTCGTATTATCCAGCCTTTATCCTCCTCCATGACAGGGAAGTCTCATGTAGCTGAGAAGTCCCTAAAATTCAGTGGTGTTGGGACAGTTATTGAGTAGAAATTCCTGTTTTTATCTATAATACAGAAAAGGTGATCCCTGAATTAGCCTCATCTGTCCCCTGTCCTGTAAACACCCATGGTCTCCATGTCTTTTGGTTATTCCAAGAAGGCACATATATATATATTTTGTGTGTGTGTGTGTGTGTCTCTCCACAGTTTATTCAACTTTTTATCTTATGGCTGTCCTTCGTTTACACATTTTTCCAAGTTTAGGGGAAGTCAGGCAGCCAAAACCACAACCCAGCAGACTCTTGTTTGCTGTGTTTCTTAGTTAAATTAGAAGTTCTATCCAGAGGCTTAATTCTATTGATTTGATTTTTTTTTAATCTCTACTGCATGCAAAAGTCTTATGGATTGGATTTTTCTTGGAAAAGGACACTGCTAAGGGAATATTGGGTGAGTAGGTGATGAAGGCAAGAGACTGACCCCACTGCAAAGCCTGACTTAAAGTCAGAGAGATTAGTGGAGGTTGGGAGCCACCACAACCTCAACAACCACTTGGAAAGCAGCTCCCACCTTAGAGTGGGATAGAACTGGGTTTAAGGAGCACCATTTTATCAGAAGTGAAAAAATCATGGGTCTGTGTTCAATATAGACTCTACCCTTAAAGATTTGGTGTGAAATTATCAAAACAAATGACTCAGAAAAGGAATAAACTCTCCACACTTTCACTTCTCCGAAATCAGATAGGATATTACTCATAGGACCAAGACTGCTAAAAAGGTCATGACCAAAAGTTTGGCTTGCAGTTAAATTCTGAGGATCTATTTAAAATATGTTAAAATGCCGTTATAATAATTTTTTCTTGCATTTGGGTTTGCAAAGGCCATCACATCTCAGTCCATGGCGATGAGGCTCACCAATGTTTCAGGAAAATTCATGCCGAGCAAATTTTAAACCAAAAATCAGCTTCCAAGTGAGGGGAAAAGACTGAGTTTTTGGAGGATGTCCTCACTGGCAGGAAGAGCGGGAGAATCCAGCCAGAGGAAGTCAGACTCACGGCATGGTTTGGGTTGCAATGGACCTTGAAGCTCGTGTCGTTCCACCCCCTTCCAGCAGGCCGGGAAGCCGATCCCAGTCTGTCACCATGGCAGCACGTCCCATTGCCGTGGTGACACAGCTCTGTTATCACTCCTGAGCGAGCTCTGGGCTGTGCCAGGCTGAGATCTCCAGGGCTGCGGCAGAGCCACGCTCCCACACTGCCCTTGTGGGGTCCCTTTTGCTTTCAGCCCCCTCTGGGTTCCCAGCACGAAGGCTTTGGCTGGCTGGGTGGGCAGAGGGAAGAGCAAGGGGCTGTTCCTGGGAGCCTGGGAAGTGCCAGAGCACCACGTGTATCCCAGTGTTGGCAGCACAACCCCAGGGAAGTGCAGCTTAAAGCAGAGTAAATAACAAACACATCCATCCCTGTTTGATCACTCTGATGCCTTTTGGGCTACCTAAAAACAGAGGCCAGGCAGAATTAAGGCAATAAAAAGCAGTTCTATTCATGGAAGGGCCTTCAGGTACATTCAGGGCAGATGAATCCCACCCAACATGGACAACGGGTCACACTTTGATAACTTTGGTCCATTTGCAGATTGGGGGTAAATCCTCCAATTACAGCTTCAGGTAATGAAGTCATTTACCCCCAGTTTTCTCCCCCAGCTCACTTTTGTTTCCATCTCTGGGGGCCTGAGGCAGTGAGGGGTCCTTGATCCCCAGGCCTGGAGAGGAATTGTTGTGTCTGACCAGGATGGGGAAGCAGCAGCTCACACTGTGTGTGGAGTTTGGAGTTACACACTAAAGAACTGCAGGATCACAAATAGATGAAAAATATAAAAGCAAAAATCCTAAAGCCATCAACTCCGTGTTTACTCCAAGCTCAACATCTCTGGCTGAGCTCTCTGAGCTGAACATTTACCCAAAACCCACCCACCCACCTTGGCTCCTGCCTGCTGAGCAGTGGAATATTCCTGCCCAGGAATATTGACATGCCCAGGAGAAACCAAACCACCCCAACCACGTGAAACATTTCGCCAAAGTGCAGCTGCAAAAAGTATTTTTGCTGGGAGCAGTTGGAGCTCTTAATGACTGCTGAGCCCTGGGCACTTTTAACTCACCTAATCCTTTTTCCTACAACAGCCCCATCTTGGAAGAATCAACCAGGGACTGTGAACATATTTTCCAACTACTTACATTCTTGCCATATATTAATGATACATGGAAATGCATGGACTACAAATACAGCTTCCTTATGGTTGCTCCAGAGGAAGTTTCCATAGGCACCCAAACATTTGGACACTTATCCAGCAGCTGAAATTAGCACAGGATTTTCAAAAAAGACCCTCAGGGTTAGAAGTTTTGATGGGCCTAATTATAAAGGAAAAGAGGCTCCATGTGCTCGCTTAGCAGCAAAGCCTGGATTCATCCAGCTCTGGTTTTAAGGTGCTTAAATTAAGAGCAAGGTCATTTTTCCAGACACTGAATAAAGGGAGAGAGACATTTACTCAAAATACCAATTTTTATTTTATTTAGAAGGCAAAATGGAGTCTAAATAGGTAATTTCCAGGACTCAGGGAGCAGCTTCCCATCAGGGTCCATCAGTTCTCTGATACCTGCTGGGAGCAGGCTGCTGATAAAACTCAGCACATTTATTGCAACTGCAAAGTGGGCAAAGAACTTAAATAATTGTTATTAGAAGTGATGGAAGTCTGTAAATGGATGAGGGAAGGAATGACCATCCAAATAAAGGGGAAAATCTAACTGAGAAAAAATCACTGGGACAAGTGTTTTTAGTACCTTTCAACCCTGGGATTGGCATTGAAATGCAGATTTCAGAGAAGTACACCAGGTGATGTGCGCTTCAAAAATTGTAAGGAGTTTTCTTTCCTCCTCTTTCTCTTTTTCCTCGTGGTTGGGGTTCAGTTTTGGCTTTGCCCAAAACAAGCTAATTATAGCCCAAAGCTGTGAGCTGAGCATGCAGGCAGGGCTGGCAGCAATTCCAGGGTCAGTTTTATGGCACAAGTGGTGCAAAAAACTTAGTGATGAACCCAGAGTGATTTCATGTCTCTGTCCCCACCCAAGGCCGAGTATCTGCTGATATTCCATCTGGAAAGGGCACGGGCACCACAAACAGTGAGAACTCCATGGCTTTGGCTGCCAAAGATCCCAATAATTCTCCTGAGTTGATTCATGGGCCACTTGCTTAATGAAAGGTTCTCCAGTTTTCCAGTTTCATTGCCCAGGAGAAGCGATGCCGAGTTGTTCCCCAGCCAGTTCGTTGGGGAATGACTTGTAGAAAGGGCTGACACTCCCTAAAAGAGCCTCAGGTTTGGCTGTGACAAATTTCCCTGGGATAAAATGATCAGGAGAGGCCAGGATTAGACCAGAAGGAGATCTATTGCTTCTACTCCCCCAGCACTCGGTGATAACTTTGTTATTTATGAGTAATAAAGAGGCAGGAATTTAAATACACATATCTTCAACAAACAGCTGTGCAAGCCACCACCAGGTGGGCAGAGCAGAGCTCCTTTCCAGTTGCCCAGGCACAGCAAATCAGCTCCTGGATGAGTTCATCCTGTTGGATTTGTCTCTCCCCACCTGGATAAATAGAGCTCACCTGTTCCCAGCCCCACCCAGGCAATCAGAGCCCTGCCATCCCTCTGTGTCACCGCTCTGCCACCTCCAGAGGTTCCTCGGGGTCCTTCCCTGTGTTCAAGCAGATGGGAAAGGGCTTTAGGGTGTCCCCAAGTTTTGATGTGGCCTTGGGCAGAAGTGGGAGGAGCAGCACAGTGAATTCGTGTGGAGTTTGTGGAGATTTTTATTTTGAGCTGAATGGTGGAATGGTTTGGGTTGGAAGTTCCACACCTGCTGCTGTCCCAGGGTGCTCCAAGCCCCATCCAGCCTGGCCTGGGACACCTCCAGGGATGAGGCAGTCACAGCTTTTCTCTGACCCAAGTGGGATTTGATTGATTGACTGCTGTGAGTTTGATTTTGTTAAAGGTTGAAGAACCCAAAAACTTTCCAGCAATTTTTTTTAGTCTTGTTTTTCTTCTCTTCTTTTTGAGACATAAGAAGAAATACTGAATGTTACTCTCTGCACTTTTCTCCAAAATTAAAACTCCTTTGGAATACGTCAAGAAAAACAAAGACTGCTCCATTCCCCTTTTAACTGAAAGAGCAATTAAGACATCCAGTTGCACACAGTGAAAAGCATCTCTTGAAGCTGAGGCCATGATTAATTTAGGAGACTTTGGGGAGCCTTGACTGTGCCCCAGATGAGCTCCCAATTCCCCTGCAGACCTCTGTGAGCTCTGCTTGCCGGGGCAGGCGTGCAATTTGTGCGGGGTTTGCATTTTTCCCTTCCCTGAGCTTTCCTTTGAACATTCCTGGCCCCGATCCGTCCTCTGACACGTTGTGTCCTTTGGCTTAGCTGGTGGCACTCACCCCTGACACCTCCTTGTCAGAGAGGCGAGGGCTTTTTCCTCCTGGGATGGTTTGCTGACAATTCCCCACATTGTTGTTTTATTGAAGTGTCCAGGAATTCGATTTTTACAAAGATAAGAGACCCCGTGGCTGAAACCCGGAGAGAAGTCACAAAAAAATGTTGTTTGGGATCAAAGAGAGTGATCAGAGAGGGAGCAGGAGGATTTAAGGCAATGGCAGAGACTTTCCAGAGAACTTTAACCATGGAAAGATTATGGCTGGATGATCCCTAGAGATCCAAGAGAATTTGATGTCAATGGGAAGAGCAGCTCCATGAGAACTCAGTCTGCACCAGGGGTTTTATCTAAGGCAAGATTCACCTGCAGCCCAAAAAATAACATCACATCATAAAAAATCCCCCACGTGCTTCAGACTACATTAAATAAATGTCATCAGTGGAACTGCATGACGTTTTTGGGGACAGCCAGAACGAGTACAGAGTGATGGTGTAAGAGTGATTTATATTTCAGTCTCTGAAAAAAGTTTGAAAGGGATTTTATACCCTGGAAGTTACTCCAGTGATGGAATCCAGTGCTGACCTCTCCGTGAGTTACAGAGCTGAGGGACAAACACAAACTTGACTCTTTCAGGGGTTCTTTTCTGTCAGTCTGCTTTGATTTGAACAGATCAGGAAGGAGAGATTTCCTGCTTTAACATCTCACACTGTGGGGAAGAGAGAAAAACCCATTTTTTACAAGCACTGATCAATAATTTCAGTGTTTGGCTGCTCGCTGATGCCTGTGACGATCTAAAGGTGTGGCTTTGATTGTCAGAATTTTGAAGATTGAAGGGAAAGGGATGGAAAAGCCCAGCCTGGGGACGATGAGATGAGATGAGATGAGATGAGATGAGATGAGATGAGATGAGATGAGATGAGATGAGATGAGATGAGATGATGACATGAGAGAGTACCGTGAGGCTGGAGTTCCAGACCTGGGCTGGAATATGGGCAAAAAAAGCCTTGGAATTTGAGATGGTGAATGCAGGGATTCCTGCTGGATCCACCAAACTCCTCAAGCTGCTCTGGAGAGTGAAGGCTCTGAGCAGGCAACACCAGGAGCAGGTTTTTGGGAATTTTGATGGCACTATGAGCATACAGCTACTTATATTTACAGCACTGTGGCTCTTCTGTGTTTAGTTTGGGGTTTGTTTAGGTTGTCCATTAAGTGCCAGAAGGAAGAATTTAAAACACAAGTATAAAGCAAAGACAGAAGTTTAAAACACGAGGATAAAGCCTCAGAAAGAGAAGAGCTGTGGGCAGGGGCACAGTGCCAAGAAATTAATGCAGGGATATATTGGTGAGCTGAAGAGACAGTGGGATGCAGGATTCCTGTCACCCAGCTTGCCCTTCCACCTTATTTTCTGAGCTTCACATATTCAGATGAAAGAGTTCTCTGCCATCATCTGGTGCTCGTGCAGGAGGCCACACGTCTGTGACAATAAAACAGGAACATTTAATGCAATTCCGATCCCTGACAGCTCCTTAATGCTGCTTATCCTGCCTTTCCTTTCAAGCTTTAGTCATCCTAGATTTCCTTCCAAATGTGAATGAGGTGGCTTAAATCAAAGTGTAAATTATGCTTCCAGTTATTATGTGCTTGCTAATCAGGATGGAAATGAAAAGTTGGTTGTCAAGCAGGGCTCTTTCCCACAATATCCAGGAAAGTATCAGGATTAGGCAGTTTAACAACAAAAGGAAACCGGATTGCACCTTGAGGAAGAAAGAAATAACCTGCTAGGCAGGAAGAATGGAGGAACGGGGATTTTTGCCAAATAAGCTTTAAAAAAAATAAATATACGAATAATTAAGAGGGCCTGTGAGTGAAGCTGGTGAGGACAGAGCTGTGATGCTTCCTGTTAGTAAATACAAAGAATGGGCTCTAATGGGGCTCCAGGGGAATGCAGTAGCTTGGGAATAACCTTGGGAAGAAAGACAAACGCACACAGAGGATGCAAAAACAGTGTGAAAAGTGATTCATGGGGGCTCGATGCCATTCCTGATTGTTCAGGTTTCATTGTAGGAAAGCCTTGCTGGAGGTGAACAAAGCCTGTTGATTCCCAAGCCCTTTGAATGGCGTGCCCAGAGCCAGCCCGGGCTGTGGGGAACACCTGTGGGGACAGCCAGGAAGGCTTTCCCTGGATATCTGCTCCGGGCAGATAATGCCCTGGGTAAATATTCCAACAGAAGGGTGGCTGTGCTCACAGGCTGAACGTGGGGGAAGCTCCAGCCACGGGATTAAGGGAGAAAAGTCAGGGAAGGACCAGTCCAGGGCAGGCTTGGCTGGAATTCTGCTCCTGCAGCCTCCAGCTGTGTTTTATGGCTCTCCTCAGCTGCAGGTGCCAGGAGCTCCCCAGGCCGGATCAAAGCTCACTGCTCCCATCCAAATCAGGGGTTTAAACTCTCTGCTGCCTTCCAGAGAGGGAGAGCTTGGGGTTTGCAGGAGCAGCTCCTAATCCAGGCAAAACCAGAGTGGAGAGAGGCTTTAGGGTGAGCAGTGCTGGGACTGGGCTGGGTCCTGCCTTTGGGGCTGCTCTGGGTTCTGTCCCTTCTGAGTGCCTGGGTCTGTGCTCCTCACCTGATGCCTCCAGTTTTCTCTCTCCTGCATTGCAGGCTCTGTGCTGCCAGGGGTGCAGCTCTGAGCTCACAGTCAGTGTCACTCAGCTCTGCACAGAGCAGGGACACAAAACAAATCCTGTTCCTGCTGCACACCAAGGACAACTTTCAGCCCAGCAGCACAAACAAGGGTGGCTGGAGGGAGGGACAAGCAGGATGGGACCTCACAGCCTGGAGCTGCAACTGGACAATTCAACCCCAAGGTGCAAATGGACCCAAACTGATCAAAGGGTGAGACCTGGTGACCCTTTGTCCATTTTGGGACCATTTTGGGTCCCCCTTGGCTGCAGCCCTGGCCAGGCTCTTGTCCTGCCCAAGGTGTGCCCTAAAGGCCTTTGAATAAATCTCTGCTTTATTCTCTGGCTCTGTGCAGTCTCTGCTCCAGCTCAGCCCTCCCAAGGCATCAAGCCAGTTCAGCCTCACCTGCTCTGAACTTGCACTGTCAATAATGGGTAACCAACACCACAGAATTAATTCCTGCTACAGTGTGCATTTTCTCAAGGAGATATTGGGAAAATCACACTTGGTGGAGTTAATTTCAGATAAAAGAGTGTGAGCGAAGAACCAGAAGGAGCTCACTGCTTGTGCCACTCAGGGAAAACAGAAGGTTCTTGTGATCATTAGCTGAGATTTTGATCATTAACCTCCAAAAGAACTTTAAATTTCTTTTACACATAGATCTTCCCTTCTTTTCTGCTTGTGTTGAGAATTAAGTCCCATGAACTGCCTGGCAGGAAAAGCCAGGAGAGCATGCTCTGCTGATCCGTCTGAGATTAAAGCTTTCATATATTACCCACCTTGGGCATAAATAAGTATCCAACTAGAGTTCCAAGCAATATTTTGGAAGCTCTCAGTGGAAGTTTGTGTTTGTTCTCAACTAATGGGATGTTTAGGGAAGCAGAGGACCTGTCTTGGCAAGGAATCCATGAGGAAAGACACAGGCCAAGAGCTGAGGGAAAGTTCTCAGGGTGGGAGGGAAGGGATTCAGCATTGCCCCCCAGAGAACAATCTCCTCTGCTTTGTCTGCTCTGATTACCCTGATCCAAGTCATGAAGTTCCTACTCTTCCTCCTGGGGAAGATCTGTGGTTTTATGTTCCCCGTGACTGGGGTCGTGCTTTGAACTGAGGAGTGAGGAATGTTCCTCCTTCAGGTTTTACTGGTGTTCTCTGACCTTCCAACATCCACATGGAAAAGCGTGGAAAGCAAAACCCTGGGAAGCTGCTGGCAGGAGTGATGCCATGGGGACACGTGTGCATTTACAGAACACACAGGATTGATTCACTCCTCTGCCCAGCCCCTGTAGATGCAGTTGTTGCTCCTGCCTGGAGATTGTAAAATCAAATTAAGGCAACCAAACAAAAAACCCAATTCAAACACAGCCTCATTCCCACCTGCCCCATTTGTACACTTAACTCCCAGCTTGCCCCAAGCTTCTGAAGCTTGATAGATGTTGTTGGAAGACACAAGAGAAAGATGAGAGACTTCAAATATTTCAGATGGCAAAGAGTATAGAAAAAGATTTATTGTCTCATTCTTACTACCTTTTATAAGGTGTTCCCATACAGATTTAACACGATTGGTGAATAGGAACAACAGCTCTCTAATCCTATTGGTTAAAGCAAAGAAACAGCAAAACACCACCTGGGGAAAGATTGTTCTGAGAAAGGACAGTTGTTGGCCAAGATTGTTTTGAGAAGAAGCTTTCTTGAGAAAATTTTCCTGGGGAAAAAGTTAGCAGCTGCCAGCAGGCTAAAATCTCTCAGACCCAGAAATACCAGGCCCACACTAGGAAATCCAGCAGGACAGAAAACGTGGCCTCTCTCTCACCCCCAGCTTCCATTTTCATGCCTCTGTTTGAGTAACTGATGGAAAAACCACGGACAGACCAACACCCACCAAGGGGATCCAAGGACCAGTTCCCTCTGCCCCTCTGCCCATGGTGGGTTCTCAGAAGGGCCCTTTGACCTACAAAAATCCCAATATTGACAGGCTCAGGGCTCAGTTTGGGGATGTCAGGGACATCTGTCTCTCTTGGAAGTGCCACTTTTAGTGCAGCCTCCCCTGATCCTGCTGTGACAGCTTTGGGAGCAGCACACAGGAGCTCAGGAGGTCAGAAGGAGCAGGAATCTCACATCCCTGAAGGGTCCCCACCTCAGCTGGGGGTGCAGCAATTAAAATAAACCTTAAATAAGCCTTGTAAACCCTCTGGCCACCTTTATTTTCAGGGTGATCCCTTCCCAGTGTTGCCTTGGTGTCTTGGCACTGGGATCCCACTGGGATAAACTGGGGAGGCTCATTTTGCAGTGTAGGATTGGTTCTCTCTGAGCCTTTCCCTCCAAAGCTAAGGTGGTGGCCCAGGTGGAGCTCAGAGTGTCCATCCAACCCCCAGAGGTGAATCCAGCACCTCTGGCTCTCCATCCATCCCCCCAGGGGTGAATCCAGCCCCTCTGGCTCTCCATCCATCCCCCCAGGGGTGAATCCAGCCCCTCTGGCTCTCCATCCATCCCCCCAGGGGTGAATCCAGCCCCTCTGGCTCTCCATCCATCCCCCCAGGGGTGAATCCAGCCCCTCTGGCTCTCCATCCAACCCCCCAGGAGTGAATCCAGCACCTCTGGCTCTCCATCCATCCAACCAGGGGGGAATCCAGCACCTCTGGCTCTCCATCCAA
>VYXD01016579.1:322627-343096 GCA_013397195.1 Hylia prasina | reverse complement strand
TTATTATTATTATTATTGGTGGTGGTGGTTTTGTTTTTGTTATTGTTATATTTATTGTTATTTAATTTATATTAAATACAGAATAGAATAGAATAGAATAGAATATTATTATAATATAACATAATATAGCATATTGCATTATCTTGTATTATATTATATTATGTTATATTATACTATATTATACTATATTATATTATATATATTGATGCTATATATTGNAAGGGCTTAGCGGAGCCTTCCGCGTCCGGCCGCGCTCTTCAGGGTGACCCAGGAGAGGGGAAGTGGAGCCTCCTCACCCAGGGGTTGAAGGAGGGCAACGGATTTTCATTAATGGCTTTAAATAGGTGGGACTTGCGTGAATGGGATGATAAAAAATAATTCAGGGGGTTGAGGAGGCAGGTGGGAAATGATTCTCAGGGGAGAAGATAATTGTGGCCGAGCTGATCCGTCCCCTCTCCGGGCTGGTAGCTCTGCCTGGGTGCATTTAGGAGGAAATGTTCCTCTTTAGCTGCTGTTTGGGGCACGTCGTTTTCTTTTTTGGCGCTTGCACGGGTAAAAGGAGCACATCCCACCTGGAAAACGAGGCGTGCATTTGTTATTTCATTTATATTAAAAAGATAAGATCGGCACAGCCCTCACGAACCAGAGGTCAACAGCAGCGTGATTCCGAGTGCCCCACAGATCATCCCTGCACGGAGGCAGAGGCGGGGGGATATTTTGGGGGGTTATTTCCCCCTCGGTCCTGGCCGTGCTGGATTAGCTGACAATACCCCGGGTCAGAAGCACGTTGGCTCGCAGAAAGCCTCCTGACATTGTTGGGATCTATTTAAGGCCGGTTAAATGCTTAAGGGTGCAGACAGATCCTTAGGTGCTCCTGGAAATCCCGTTCTTAGAAGTGGTCTGCAAATATCTCAGGGTTTTATTCGCCTGGTGGGTCTGGGAAAAAGGCAAGGATGAGGAGGAGTTTTCACCTTGGGAAGGGTCTGCTCCAGGTTCTACAAACACAGAGCAAAGATTTTTTTTGTTTGTTCTGGAGCAGAAGCAGAGCATTCAAGCAAAGTGAAAAATCTTCCTTCACGCCCAAGTGACGCTTCATTTGTGCTTTAGTAATTTTAATGGAGAGATTTTATTTTAATAACATTGAAATAAAAATAGAAACTTTTCTGAAGGGAAAAATTGGCTAGAATTCGATTTCAATCCAAGTTTATTGTGGTACTACATTTATTTATTTTTTTTTTTCCCCCTGACAGTTTTTTCAGATAATCACAGAACAGTTTGGGATGCAAGAGACCCTAAAGCTCATCCCATCCCACCCCCTGCCATGGGCAGGGGCACCTTCCACCATCCCAGGCTGCTCCAAGCCCTGTCCAGCCTGGCCTTGGACATTCCAGGGATGGGGCAGCCACAACTTGCTGCAGCCCAGGACACCCCAGGGTGGTTTCTGGCTCATGTTGACCTTTTTATCCACCAACACTCCAAATCTCTCGCCTTAGGGTTGCTCTCATCCCAACCCCCAAAGCTGAATGTCGCCCTGGTTTTGAGGATTTTTCTAGGCTTTCTGATTTGTCTTTCATATTGGAGTCAGAATTTTTACTTTCCCACACTTTACTATAAACAACAGCTTTGTTTTCCTGACTGTCCCTCGTTGTTTATGTATTTTTGGGTAGGAGGAGAAAGTTGTTTGACAGTTGTCTTGACCAATGTGGTTTGGGAGGTGGGATTTCATCCTCCAACCCACAGGCACCTTTGGAAATGTATAAAATTGAGTTTTGTAAATAAACTCGGGCTTTTCCTGCTTTGCTCATCACCGTGTCCTTGTGATATTCTTTTGTGTGGTGTTGTGGCAGCTGAATTTGTAGCAGCAATCCCATAACAACTTCAGACCTCCTTCTGAAGGTTTTCCTCCGTTGCTCTTTCCTTGATTTTCCTCTTTATTCACCAAATACCCTGCAGAATTTGGCCCTGTGACTTTCAAGCTCTTAGGACTTTAAATTGCTGCATAGACACAGCTTGGGGGGATTCCTGAGCTGTCCCCTAAAAGTTTGGAAGTCTCTCTGTGCCCAGGGATGTTTTGGACCCAGAGTCATTTTCATCCCCACAAACAGAGGGGATTTTCCCAGCAGAGTGAGCAGGAAGTTTTTGTTGCAGACAAAGGGGAAATCACCAGCACCAGCTCCTGCTCCTCCAACACCCAGCCCTGGCAGGAGCTGCTGGGGCTCAGGACAAACTGAGCTCTGCTCCGTTGCTCCATCATTTCATGTAGCCCTGGCTGGTTTAAAAATTATTTAGAAAGCCCAGAGCCAGGCTTTGTGTTCCTCTTTGTGTCTGTCACCTCCAACTTGACCCCATTCAAGTTGGGGAGATTAAAAAAAAATGGGAAATGGAATGGAATGGAATGGAATGGAATGGAATGGAATGGAATGGAATGGAATGGAATGGAATGGAATGGAATGGAAGAGGACAGGACAGGACAGGACAGGACAGAACAGAACAGAACAGAACAGAACAGAACAGAACAGAACAGAACAGAATAGAATAGAATAGAATAGAATAGAATAGAATAGAATAGAATAGAATAGAATAGAATAGAATAGAAACACATCCTTATTTTGGCCCTTTTGGGGGAGGGTTTGTTGTTGTTGTTTCAGTTTTGAGTCAGCTTCCTGTGTTTACTGTGCTGGTGCTGGGCTCACTTCTGGTGTTTACTGGTTTTCACAGCTGCAGAGCTCCAGGAAGGTCTCCCCAGCTCTTCCTGTGCCTTTCCAAAGGCTGCCCCGACATCCCGGGAAAGCAGGCGGGGTTGGAGCAGGGATTAGGAGCCTCCTGCTCCCCATGGCTCCACGCAGCCCATAAAAAAAGCACTTTGTAAATAATGGGCTCTGCAGCTTCCTGGAAAAAGACTCAAAGTCCTTCCAGGCAGCCCCTGAAGGGTTCTCCGTGGAGGCAGCCCTGGTTTATTGTGTCCAACACCTGCCTGGAAACTCCTGCCCTGCCCAGCACTGGCCTGTCCTCGCTCGGGTGGGTGAGGAGGGGTTATCCCAAACCCTGCCACGTCCCACAGCCCCTTTGGGGCAGCCACCAGGGCCTGCCTGAGGTGGTGGGATTAATTATAATTTTTAGCAGAGCAATGGCATCAAGTGATGTGGGTTCATCCACCTGAGGCCTCTCTTGGGTGTGTTTTTTATGTTTTTCTGTCAAACTGGAGCTGCTGTGGGCACAGCCCTGGCTGTGACCGTGCTGGGACTAAAGGCAGGAGGAGTTTCCCCAGCAAGGATCCCAGAGCTACATGGAATCAGGGAATGGTTTAATCCTTTATATTGGGATTATAGAAGAGACAGGACCACTGAGAGGTGTTTTAAAGCATGATTTATTGCTCTTATCTCTGCAGTCGCGTGAGGGAGTGAGAACATCACAGCATCACATAGAGGTCAGTAGCCCGTGGCCAGTGGTCACAAGACCACAGGTTATAAGGTCTTTTAAAGGTTTATTAGCCAATAATTAGCCAGTTTATTACTGCCAAACAGATTGTTTTAACTTTCACACCAATGGCTAATTAAACTGATCACACGTCTTGCCGCAATGCAGACAAATTTATCAATCATATATTTACACAATCCTGCAGAACTACACCTCAAAACTTCTTATTACCTTTATAACTACCTCTATATCCACACTTAAAACCTTAAAACTTTCCAGTACCTGGCTTAATGTGTTTCTAAACTACAAACCCACATTTTTGCTTATGGTCTCTAGGCCTGGAGGCCTTTTCCAAGGCCTCAGGTGAAACCCGGTGTTCATTTTGGTGTTTGGACCTACATGCACAAGATTTTGGGAATTTTCTGGGCCTGGAATTCCCACACCTTTAAATATCATTTAATCCAACCCCCATGCTGTGAGCAGGGACACCTTCAGCTGGATCAGATCAGAGTCCACCCTTAAATCTGAATATTCCCAGGGAATCCACAGCTTCTCTGGATGACCCATGCTGGTGCTCACCACCACTATGGAAAAAACTTCTCCCTCAAATCTCACCTAAGCCAGTTCAAAGCCATCCCCTGCTGCATTGCAATTTCCACACCCAGGCATATAAGGAAAAGGGTTTCAGTTCCACCTCTTTTAAGGCTTTTAAGGAAGAAAAACTGGAATCTTCCATGCCCTCCTTACCATGGCTGGCTCAGTGTCCAGACAAAGGCACCTGTTGGTCTCTGTAGCTGTTCTTTGGAAATGTTTCTATTGGGTACCAAGCCAAAAGCCCTCCTAAAACATTAAGTACTTAGGAATGAGCCCAGAGGTGCTTTTTGGGGTGTAAAGGGCTTCTCTGACACCTGTGAATGACTTCTGTTTTGTTTTTGTATCATTTGTTATTTTTGCTCTAATTAAATTCTCTTTTGCTTTTCAAAACACACCCCACGAGCTGTCTGGCAAATTATTCTAAGCCATTTCTGAGAAGCTGCTGGTCAACCCTCAGAGCCTGATCCATCTTCATGGGGCTGAAAACACTCTGGCCACCACACAGCCTGCATCAGCCCCTGTCCCCACGCACAGCCCAGCACCTTTCCACCTCTTATCTCTTCCTTATCAGCAGCACCAGGCGGGTGCTGATGGAGCCACACTGGAAACCTGTCCCCCCCCAAAAAAGGGCTTTGATTTCCTGTGCTGCCCTGGCTGAGCAGAAGTGCTGCCAGTCTGTGTTATTTAAAGGAGGCGAAGCCTCTCGGAGGCCTGTTCTGGAAGCAGCGAGGAGGGGAAGGAAAGAGCAGTTTGCATTGTCTGTGCTGCTGTGCTGGGGAAGCAGCACCACCTCCCACCCACTGCCACCCTCCAGCTGACAGCTGGGGAGGGGACAGGCACTTTTTGGCAGAGCTGGGGGCTGATATTTCCATACTTGGCTGACATCCTGCTGCTAACACACTCTCCCCAGCTAAAATTTCTCCTCCTCAAACGTAAGCACGCTGCTTTAGCGTTTTTGCGAGAAGGGAGAGAATATTTCCCAGAAAATTAGCCCTGAAATCCAGGCTGGGTTTGTATTTCCATCATCAAAAATAGCGTGGCCAAAGGGAGAAGCTCCTTCCCTTCACCTGAACTGGTGTGGGAATGCTTTGACCCGCAGAGCTTAATCCAATTTGTATTATTTGCAAAATAATAAAGGTGCTCCCAGGCACGGGGTGGGATTGTTGGGCTGTCCTGTGCAGGGCAGGGACTGGACCCAGTGATCCTTGGGGGCCCTTCCAACTCAGGATTTTCTGCTCTTTTATATCACTCTAAAGGGTTTCATCACTTTTCTGTGGCTGGGGGAAAAGCCTCACTCGTGCCCTGCACATTGTGCCCACAGGGCTCTGAACTTGAGAGACTTTAGAGCACCAAGGGTTGATTAAATGCTCTTAAATGCCACCCAAAGTCTTCTTTCCCTGGTTCCCCTGTGTTTTTGGAGGGGTGTGAACAAGCAGCAGCAGCAGTGTTGAAGTGCTGCCTCTCTGGAGGACAGGAGGGGTGAGAGTCATCCAACAAATCCAGGGAAGAGGGAGAGGAAGGGCAGTGCAGTGAAGGACAGGAAGGTGGAAATGAAAAACAAGGAGAGCAGCAGGAGGATGGACACAGCAGAGAGAAGCAGCTACAGGCTGTCCTCAGGGAGAGATGGGGCAGGGGGAAAAGGAGGAAACGGGGCACGAGAACCTTCCTGAGGAAAAAAATGGAAATGTTTCACTCTAAAAGCCTGAAACCCAAAGATTTTGCAGCAGAATGGAGAGATAGAGAAGCAGAAAGTTTTTGTGAGGCACCAGGGCTTGTTCTCTCCTCCGCCTGCAGGTATTTGGGGCTCTGAGCTTTCTGGGCCTCCCAGGCTTTTCTTCTTCTCTTGCTGACAGCCAGGAATTCAGAAAATACACAAGATGTCACATTAGTGAAGGTTTTGCTTTATCTTTTTGGCTGTGTTTTCGTTTCTTTTTTTGACTGTTTCATCCAAAGTGGCGAGGGAGGGCAGCCAGGTGACAAAAAGAGCAAGACAAATGCCTTTGGTTCCTTATCAGAATCTCATAATTGAGCAATCTCCTTATTACAGAAACATTTCAGGGCTGGCCCCTGGGTGTGCTGGGCAGTTGGGCTTTGCAGGGAATGAAACAAATTGCTGATTTTGCAGGATGAACTTCGAATGCAAAGTGCAGCCCGAGAATGTAGAGGAGAGAGAGAGATTTGGGTTTTTCTGCGTAGAGAACAGAACGTGGAAAGCTCTCCAGAAATTCTCTCTGAATACATTTACCTGTTGAGAGATTTCTCTTTCCCTTTGAGATCTAGGTTGGGATTAATTATAATTTTTAGCAGAGCAATGACATCCAGATCCTTTCTCCTTTTTAATGGCTATGATTACTAATTTTTTAAAATTAATTACTCACAAATCCACAGATCTGGGACCCCTGTGCATCGTCCTTGGCTCAGACCCACAGAAAACAATGGCTGCAATCCCATACATGCTCTGGCATTCACTCAATATCCAGAACATTCATTTATGCTAAATTTACTCCTGTTTTCAATATTTCCAGCGTGCCCTAACCCCTCTGACCTACAATCTGCTGTAAATCCCTTTTACTGCTCACTGACATGTGGCTTTATAAATCATGAGGGGGGCACTGAGATGATCCCAGAAGGCAGCCCGGGGTTTGGGCTGCAGTTGGAAGGTCAGGGCTGTGGGCATGGTTAACAGGCACACTTGGCACAGGACTCAACCTCTGACCCCAAAAGCAAAAGGAACCCCAGGTTCCTGCTCCCTCCTCGTCACCATGTGAAATTCCAGGCTCAGGAAAGTCTCAAAACCTTGTGCAAATCCAAAAAAAAAAAAAAAACCAAAAAACCAACCACACAGGGTTCGACTTGAGATCTTGGAAAAGGCTTCCAAGTTTAGAGACCATAAGTAAAAAAGTGAGTTTGCAGTTTAGATTCACACACATTAAGCTAAGTCATGGAAAGTTTTAAAGTTTAGGATATAGAAGCAGTTACAAAGGTAATGAGAAGCTTTAAGGTGTAGTACTGTAAGTTTGTGTGTCATTAGACCAAGAGAGTCTGCACTGCAGCAGAGACAGACAAGACAAATTAATTAGGGATTGGTGTGGAAGTGAAATCATTCTTTGTGGCAGTAGTTTATTGGCTAATTAACCTTTAAAACACCTCGTAACCTGTGGTCAGTCCCCCACTGACCAGGGACTTTTGGTGTACGGTGAGGACGTTCTCTCCCTTCGATGAGACTGCAGCAATGCATGCAGCAATAAATGCAACGTATGCAAATAATGCTTTGAAACATCTTGGAGTGATCCCATCTCTCTGAAGTCCCACACCATCATTTCATCCCTCAGACCCCACACCTTGGAGATGCCTGCCACCAGCAGTGCTCTGAAATCCGGAGGGAGCAGAGATCCAGCTGCTCCCCAAAGCCTTTCCCAGGGTGGGGAGAGGCTCCAAACGTTTTCCTGCCCTGTCCTGCTCACTGGGAAACTCAGATATTTTGCTGTAACTGGAGCAAAGCCTGGGCCCTGTGTCCCTCAGGGAAGAGATTGCAAAGGTGACTGTTTTGTGTGGAAATATCCCGGAGGTTTGGGGTGGAATGGGAGAGTTCCTGTTCCTGTCAGCTGCCCTGGAGTTTATCCTGAGGACATTTTTGGGTGGCACTCACTTCACTGCCTGTTCCTGAGGGATAAATTGGAAGTTTCTTTAAAAGGAGACTGGGATGGGAGGGAACTCAAGTGGGGACATTGCCAACACAAATGCCTGAAATTAGGGAGGATGAACCCACCTTTAATGCCTCAGGAATCACAGAACCACAGAAGGTTTGGGTTGGAAGGGGCTGAAATCCCATCCAGTTCCCATCCTGACACCTCCCACTGTCCCAGGGTGCTCCAAGCCCTGTCCAGCCTGGCCTTGGACATTCCAGGGATCCAGGGGCAGCCACAGCTGCTCTGGGCACCTGTGCCAGGGCCTGCCCCCCCTGCCAGGGAACAATTCCTTCCCAACATCCCACCCAAACCTCCTCTCCATCTGTTTGAAGCCATGCCTTGTCACTCTTGGCAGCTCTGAGGGCACTGCTCAGTGCTCAGGACCCTTGGAAAAGCTCCCTGCCCTGCCCTGGGACACTGGATGTGACCACAACAAACCCATTCCCTGACTTTTTGCAGGTCTGAACCTGCAGCTTCACCCAGTTTGTGTTTTCCCCACCATTCCCAGCCGGCTGAGTGTTTCCTGCAGGAATTGATTTGGTTTCAGTGCAGGGACACAACAAAAACCAATCCTGGGGCAAACCCACCCATGAGCAGGAAGAATTCTGTGAGTGAAAATCACACCAGTGCTGCTCTGCCCATCAGCCACTATGTGAGGCTGTAATTTCCCACCTTTCTTGGCTTGTCCCCTCTGAAAATTCCACTTTCCTTTCCTGGCTGCAGCTTTAGAGGGAATTACACCCCTCTGCAAGGGAAGGAGACCACGCTGCTGTAGGTTAATAAAAAGGGAACCCGAATCAGTTGCAAAAAATAACAATAAAACCAAAACCAAAAAACCTCTAAAAATTCAGGGCTTTTCCCTTGGCAACCCTTGCAGTGACAGACTGCTGCTGCCACTGCACAAGGAGAGAACATTCCTCGCTGCACAGTGATGTCAGGGCCAGCTGGGATTTAGGAACTGCAATACACTCACTCCAGGCTGCCTCACTACTCACAGGATACTCAGGGTGTGCAAAGCCGGAGTGCCTACACCCAGGGTGGATTTCCTTGCCCAATTTCACCCCATTTCCAGCTGCAGCCCCCCTGCAGAGGCAGCTCTGCCAAAAGCAGCTGGGGTTGGAGGGGGTGAAGAGCAGCAGCCTCCTCTGTGCCCTCTGCTCACCACCTGCTGTGGGATTGCAGCAGGTGGAAATAATCCCTGTTTTCTTCACCTGCAAGAGCAGTTTTAGGGATTGATGCACTATCTGAAGTTCATTCCATGCTTACAGGGTGGTTTTTCCTATCTCTTCCATGCAGATCAGTGTTGGGATATAATTCATTCTTGATTCCTGACTCATCTGCAAAGGGGAAAAGAGAATGAGATCAGCTTTCTCACCGAATTTTCTTTATTTAATTTGTTTTACTGAATAGACAGAGGATCCAGATTCTTTACTATTCATCCTTTATTTCCAGTGAAAGTATCAGAACAGGTGAGAACAAAGAGGTTCCTTCACCTGCAGAACTGAAACTGATGGGGAAAAAAAAGAAGAATTATTGCAAATCCCCATATGACCACTGTAATAAAAAGGCAATGTTTTGTTAATGCAAGCAGTTTGAAGAAAAAGAAATGATCTGAAATTCCATTCTGGAAGGTTTTCCCAGCTCAGATGTGAATGAACTGTCCAGCACTTTGGGACCATCCCACATGTGCCACCCTCAGTGCTCTGGGGATGGGGATGCAGAGCCACAATCCCAGTGTCCAGTGGCTCCAGACCATTCCCAGAGAGCTGAAAGAGATGAGAGAAACAACTTAACACAGTCAAAATGAGCAGGGAGTGAAGGGATGGCAGGATAGAGAGAGGAAAAACTTCCATTGGCAGCCTTTGAACCTAAAATTATTCCTAAAGTCACTCTCTGCAGGCAAGAAGGGCGAAATTTAACATCTTTCCTAAAGAAATCCAAGAGAGTTGTCCTCTAGAAGCCCGTTTGAACAGTGGGATCAGTTCCCAGGGGCTTTCTGGGATTTGTGGAGGCACCTGCAGCAGAGGTCAGCAGAGCAGAGGGTGCAGGGCATGGAGCAGGGGGTGGCAGTTCCAAGAAAAGAGCTTGGAAACAAAGAGGGGAAGCAGAAACCCAACTCTGACGGTGCCTTGGACTGGGGCAGGGAAGTCATCCATAATCCTTTGGAAGACTGGCCTTCCCAAGGAGCCATTGTTTGAGTCCTGGCACGACTCGTGCCTGTGCTTTCTGTGGAAGAGCTTCCCTAATTAATCGAGGTCATGGGGCTGGGATTTAATTCCTGAGAATGCCCCTGATGCCAAAGGGAAGAAGAGCCCACAGCTGGCAGCTCATGGTGCTCAACCTCTCCATAAAAATCTGCATTCCTGCGGGGAATTTGGGAAGATTTTCCTTCCTCAAAGCACAGGTTCATATTGAGACAAGGCCCTGAAAAGGGAAACCAAGGCAGCTCCTTGGGAAGGCATTTTTAAGGAATGCTGCCAACCTGTATCTACTGGCCCTGGCTGAGCAGGGGATTCTTTGACAGGCACTGGGAGGGGGTTTTAATTAACATTTCAAGAAAAACAGGGGGAAGAATGATTCTTCAACTTCTCAAAGGTCAGAAGGTGCTCAGGCATCACAGAATTGGATAGAGGACAAGAGCCTAAAGAGACAGAGACCTGTCAAAGCTCTTGGACAGCACGGCCCCTCAGAAGAGTTATTTTCTTTCTGTTATCAGGTGAAATGGAGCTATCAGAGAATGAATCTCCTGCTCAGACACGCTCCAGAGATAAGGCAGAGCTGGAGGGAGGTGCTGCCCTTCAGAGGGTCTCTGCTGCACTGGGCCAAAGTGATGAGGGTGGTTAAAACAAAGAGTTGTGTGATCGTTTTGTGACTTGTTCTGGCACTGAAATCCCCCTGCAAAGGGATTGTGATCCCTTTTCACGGAGACTTTGAAAAGTGGGAAAGGCTGACAAGATAATTCTTTGCCTGGCACGGTGCAGGGCACCTCCCATCTTCTGTCGTGGAAGAGATAAAAGATCAAATTTGCAACAGGAAAAGCTTTTCCACTCCAGTTCTTGTCCCTCTCCATGCAGAGCCCATCAGTCACGCTGAGCTCGCTCGGAGCTCCCCACTGCACTTCACTTGAACTCTTCAACTGCTCAACTCAGCTTTTGTTTGAGCTGGGATCCCCACATCCCACTGGGTTCGTATGAAAGAGGTGGTTTTACCACTGGGAATCTCATTTATCTGACTGAACTTGCCTCAAAGCCTGCACATCAAGAAATGGCCACTTTTGTTGTGTGCAAAAAGTGCCTCACACCAAAATCTGAGCGTGCCTGCAAATGCGAATTCCCCCAGAAGTGCTCCTGTTAATGGGGTGTGCCCAAACAAGCAGCTCCTCAGCACCAAAAAAAAGGCAAAGAATACATAAAAAGTCAATTTATATAAAAAATAAAAACTCCTTTCATGCTGTTTCAGTGATAAAAAATGCATCACAAAGCTTTCTCAAATTTTAAAATTATTTTAGTCAAGCTTACATTGGATGTGAGGTGGGAATAATAATGAGGCAATGCTGTTAAGTGGGAATTTTTTAGGAGTGGTTGTGGGAGATGCTGGGAGCAGAATGATGAGCCCACTGGAAGGAAAAATTGAACCCAGCTCCCAAACTCTCTCGGAGAACCTGCACACCTACAGGAAGGAATTTTAGGAAACCAGAGGTGTGACAAGAGACTTTCGACAGCTCAAACACTCTTTCAGGTGCTGAAAATAGATCATT
The DNA here is from genome assembly GCA_013397195.1 of Hylia prasina. Taxonomy (NCBI): domain Eukaryota; kingdom Metazoa; phylum Chordata; class Aves; order Passeriformes; family Sylviidae; genus Hylia; species Hylia prasina. The sequence continues at coordinate 331,639 of VYXD01016579.1, read as the reverse complement.
TCTCCATCTCTTTCCCCATCCAAGGCAGCCCAGCTGAGGGTGGGAAGGGTTCTCAGCTCGAATGTGAACTTTGCTGGTGTCTGGGGCTGGAGGTGACACAAAGGTTGCAGGACAAGAATAGAGTGAGATTAGCTGAGCTCTAATCCCACCGGTGCCGTGGTGGCTTCACCTACAGGGAGCCTTCCAGTGCTCCAGGTTTTAAACCTGGCCTCCCAGTCCTAATTGATCCCCTTCTATCCCCTTTTCTACCTCATTGCAGCATCAGGAACCGTTTTAGTTGCTCCACGTAAGCTGCCCGAAACAGGGCTGAGGAGGGATGCGGGAGGAGAGTGAGCCTGAGGCTGAGCATGGAGCTCATGTTCAGATCCAGCTGAATCCCAAAACTTGGATGGGGATAAACGGTGCTGGAAACATCCCAAAATGCCAGCAGAACAGCAATGCCCCTGCTGGCCCATCAGAATAGAAATTATTCCCACCTCTGCAGTGCCTCGTGGGTTTATAGTTAATAAATTCATGTTTCACAGCAGGCAGGCAGAGCCCAGGGAGGGAGAGGAGCTGTGGAAGTGATGCCTCCAGTTTTCTCTCTCCTGCATTTCAGGCTCTGTGCTGCCAGGGGTGCAGCTCTGAGCTCACACTCAGGGTCACTCAGCTCTGCACAGAGCAGGGACACAAAACAAATCCTGTTCCTGCTGCACACCAAGGACAACTTTCAGCCCAGCAGCACAAACAAGGGTGGCTGGAGGGAGGGACAAGCAGGATGGGACCTCACAGCCTGGAGCTGGAACTGGACAATTCAACCCCAAGGTGCAAATGGACCCAAACTGATCAAAGGGTGAGACCTGGTGACCCTTTGTCCATTTGGGGACCATTTTGGGTCCCCCTTGGCTGCAGCCCTGGCCAGGCTCTTGTCCTGCCCAAGGTGTGCCCTGAAGGCCTTTGAATAAATCTCTGCTTTATTCTCTGGCTCCGTGCAGTCTCTGCCCCAGCTCAGCCTTCCCAAGGCATCGGAAGCACCAAATACTCCAATAAATTGTGGAAGCACTGCCATTCCCATGGAAAACCAAACAGGAGCTGCCTGCCTGGTGGGTGGCCAGAGCAGCAGCGGTGCCGTGATCCACAGAACCTCCAGGAAAACCAGAACCTGCAGGATTTAACTCCACGGCTCTCCAGAGCATGAAACAATCGGGAGGGTGGAGGCGGCTTCGGAACAGGCATAAATCTTTCTTCCCTCTGCTCGAATCTCACGCTGATAGCAGCGAGTTTTCTTATCAGCCTCTGATGGCAAGAAACGAGGATCTAGATAAAGTTGTTTATTCCAGTCAGGTATTGGCATGATGTGAGAAAACACACTGGGAGAACAGATGTTCCCGAGCTGGCCACCGCAGGCGTTTGCTCGGGAGCAGGAAAAACGATTTTTCCTCCTTTTCCCTGGCCTTGCTTGGCCTGTTGTTATTTCCTACGAGCACCTCGGTGTTTTCCTCCATCAGCTGGAGCAGAGCCCGGGTCCTCCCCTCCTGCTGCATCTGTTTTCAAAGCAGTTTTTGAGAGCTCTCAACACAAAAGTGATAAATCCTCCTCAGGATGTGGGGAAATGCTCGGCTGAGGATGATGAGGGGAATTCAGGCACGTTCTTGGTGATCCCTTTGGCCAATCTTACCGAGAGCATTGTTGAGGTAAATTTCTGTCCTGTTTGTCAGGGAATCACCTGGATTTTGCAACTCCCTGGGCACCAGAGCAGTGGGAATGGACAAGGAAGTTTCTTTAAGTTTGAGAGGAGTTGGCAGCACGGGGTGGAAACTTCTTGGTCTCTCCCCAAATTCACCTTTTCCTTGGGTGATTCACTGGCAAAATAGGAGAGGTTTTGTGTGTGACTTTGCCCTTTCAGGGTTTGTTTAGGAAGGTTGGTTTTTTCCCCAAGTTCATAAGATTTCAGGAGCAAAAACCCAATGTGAAGCGTTCTTTGATTTTGATCAAATATTGACTCTACTAATTAAAAATACCCAAGCTGCACAGCCTCATTTGTCTGCAGATCATTTGTAGTATCCAAACATAACAGGAGATAATCAAATGTCCACATAATCTTCTCTTTTAACCTTTGGATGAGGAATTTTTTCCAGCCTGTCCCTGGAAATACCTGTACCTTTTCCTGGCTGTACCTGAAGCAATCAGCAATGGCAGGACTCAGCAGAGAGGAACAACAACAAAAAAAAAGTGTTGGAAAGCCCTTCATTAACCAATCTGAAATGAAAGCATTCAATCTTAATCCTGTCACCAGGGTTCCCTAATTAAGGGAATGGGCAGATTTATGAGGTTTCTATTTTTACGCGGCGCGCTCGGTGCCGCGGAAGTGATGTCAGGGCTGGCCGGAGCCAACGGGAATTGTGTTTAAATTATCCCAGGAGAACTCCCGCGTTCTCCAGCTCCCACAGCACCTCCCCAGCCTCTCCAGCTTCCAACAGAAAACCTCAGGCAGGGCTCCAAGGGATTCACACGAGCTCGAGCTGCAGCGTTGTTTTCCTTTCGCGTTTCGCCTTTCCGTATCTTTTCCGGATTATTGATGTCAAATCCCGATCCTCTGCAAGCCCAGTGGGAGGCAGTGGTATAAATTTTCTTCCCGATCAGGCTAGAATAAATTTTAGAGGTTCCTATAAAGTCGTCAGACATCACTCACGTTCGCAGAAATTGGACAAATGGGATTAGGAAGGAGAGAATGGCAGTGCTGGGCCACCTGTAAATGGATAAAAAGTGAATTCAGATCTCAACAGGCAGGAATTTGTAGGAGAGAGCTGTCCCTTCTTGGCCCTGTGGCAGTGTTGGCACCACTTCTGTCTCTACCACAGCATTTTCTGGAGAAATTTCCTCATAAAGAACTTTTGGGGACAAGTAGGGATTGCCACAACACGACACAAAAGAACTTCACGAGGGCACGGTGATGAGCAAAGCAGGAAAAGCCCCGAGTTTATTTACAAAACTCAATTTTATACATTTCCAAAGGTGCCTGTGGGTTGGAGGATGAAATCCCACCTCCCAAACCACATTGGTCAAGACAACTGCGAATAAATTTTCTCCTCCTACCTAAAAATATGTAACCAATGAAGGACAGTCAGGGAAACAAAGCTGTTGTTTATAGTAAAAGTGTGGGAAAGTAAAATTCTGACTCCAATATGAAAGACAATTCAGAAGGCCTAGAAAAATCCTCAAAACCAGGGTGACAAGGGATTTGCCATGAAACAGCCTCAGCTCCTTCCTTCCCCCTCCGTTTGGAGTTTAGTGATTCTGCTGGGGGAAAAGAGGAGATGGCAAAGGTCTGAAATTCAAATTCAATTCCTCCAGCAAGTAACAATCTGAAATTCAAAAGGCAAAGAATCACCCCAAAAGTCACACAAACCCAAAACCAACAAAAGAAACCATTAATCCAATTTGCAGAAGACAAAAATCCAAGCTCCAAGTGCTTTCAGGATTTTGTTCTTACCGTGTATCGATGGAAAGCTTTTAGCTTTACCCCTATATTTAGCATTGCAATAAATGTTCTGCATCCCCACGCTGCCATCACTGCTCATTTAGGAGCTTAAATAGCTGAATTTATGACAGGTTTTCTTTTCTGATGCCACTGTTTTCATGCTCATGAATTATAGATCGAGCTCTAGAGAGAGTGGTGGTGTCAGAGAAAAACTGATCACTCGTCTTCATGAAGAGGAAGAATAAGATAGGGAGAGGCTCTGTGACAATGGACAAATTTATTGATTGGTGGGAAAGGGTCTTCTGTGGGATCTGTCAGATTTTGTCTTTTTCATTATGATGGGAGGAGCAGGAATTTGATTTCAGAGAGCAGGATAAACGAATTTCTGTCACAGGCCAGATCCCCGTTCCCTTTTCCAGCAGGGATGACCCCTCACTTCACTCTCATTTATCAAAACCCCTCCCAAACCAAGCATTTCTCTGTGGATTCTGACCTTTCCACAGCCAGAATTCCACATTTTCCTACTGCTGACCAGCATTTCCCTGCTGTAGCTCCATTCCTCCTGCCAGGGGACCAAGGAATTCCTCTCCTGTCAGCAAGCAATTCCTCTCCTGGAATTCCTTCCCTCCTCCCATCAGCCGTGCTGGGAGAAGTGGGCAGATTTTTGCACACTGAGTCTCACACCATGCTGAGGAAGGATAAAATATTGGAGTTATTTTTGCTCCAGTAAGTTTGGAGAACAAAAATGCTGTCAGTTATCTCAAAGCTGTCTTGTGCCTTATTCCCTGCACTTCCATGAGATGGTTTTTTTCTCTCCAAGATGAAATTTGTGAATGGCACAGGGGGTTTGCTGTGCTGAATGTGTTTGTACTTCCACATTTTCTCCTCTTACACCAGGAATTTTGCCAAATGCTCCTTTTTCCCTTTCTCCACCTCTTCCAAATCCCCCTTCCCAAATTAACTGACAGCCTTTCATGTCCATACTCTGGCAATTTCTCCTTCATTCCAGGAGGGAGGAATGCACAGGACAGATAGTCCAACATAGCTTTGCAAAGACTTTAAGCTGCTTTTCCTCTTGTCAAACCAGCCTAAAATAAATGTATTCCACACCTATAGCCTGAAAAATTTTTACAAGGCAAGGCTCTCGTGAAGAAATATAAATCTCAGTGGGGCAAAGAATGCAGAGCAATAAAGTTGTGTATACAGCTGAGGGCAGAGGGATGAAGGGCTGGCAGACAAACTATTTTCTAGTTGTTTCCTCACCCAAAAACCATCCTCTTCATCAAAGCCTGAGCAAATTCCAGGAGTAGAGTTTATCCCAGTGCCTGCTTCTGACAGAAGTAGCTCTGCCAGCCTGACCTTCTCCCTAAATCCACTCAGCGTGGCCTGGGGAGTTTTACATTTTTTTCTTGCTGTTTCATTCTGTTCTGTCACTTTTAGGGCAAGAGTATTATCCCCAATGAACCACCAAAAAATTGCAATGAGGGGAGGGGGGGAAAAAGGGAATGAAAGCAGCTGGAGAAATAAAATATTAAAAAAAGAAGGGCCACCTAATGCTGAAGAATAAATGTTGTGTTGAAACTCTCAAAATCCAGGACTTTTGTCCAGGAATTATCACAATAAATGGTCACACACACAGAATTTAATTCCTTCCCTCCTACCATCAGTTATGTTGGGAGAAGTGGGCAGATTTTTGCACATTCTCACACCAAATTGAGGAAGAATAAAATATTTAAGTCATTCTTGCTGGTGGGGAGGGTGAGGTGAAGAACCTTTTGGGGTAAATCTGCAGGTTCCTACAAGTGGAGGGGAGCCCAGCAGTGCCACCACTGCTGTCACCCCATGGTTTGCTCTGGAGGCGACAATCCCAGAACAAACAAACCAAGGAACCTCACCCAGAGCTTTCCATGAGGCTCCTTCCTCCAACACCACCAAATTCTGGGCTGTACCAGCCTCCACTGTGCCTCTGGAAACAGCAAATAATTGAGGAATGGAGAGAAGTTGATCCTGAAGGTCCCTTTTGTGTCTGTGTGCAGCATCCAAGCAGCACCACACGGAGCAGGACCCTGCTTGCATGGATTCCCTTTTGCTTCCCCAGGATTAACGTGTTTGGTTATTTCCTTCCCAGCAGTAAATCCTGTGAGGCTGCTCCTGTTTCAGGGCTAAATTGCATTTGTCAAGTCCACCTTTAGTCGTCTGCAGAGCTGGGGAGGGATTGATCTTTCCATGGAATGTGCTGGGACTTGTGGAGGCATTTTGGGGGCTGGAAGGTGAGCTCCTGCCAGCAGCTGGTGGAGGCTCTGGAGCTGCTGCACTTCATTTCTCCCCAACACACACCCATGACTCTGATATGTCACCACGAGTTTCATGGGCAGTGGCAAATATTGACCAATTCCTGGTGCTTAAAATGGAATTTTTTTCAGAGGTGGAAACCCTGATGGTTCTTTATAAGGGAAGAAAAAAGACTAAAAACTGTTTGTGGAAGAGACAGAAGAACTCAGTGTGGCAAAACCTCACAGAACCCATGAGACTGAAGCTGTGGCCACCTCCAGGAGCACTGAGGGCCCCTGGGACCTCCTCTGGGTCTGTGGCACCTCCTGAGCTTGGACCCAGCCCCGTCCCCCCTCCGGCCGTGCCTGGGGAGCCGCCGGCGCTGCTTTGGCAGGAGGAGCCTCCAGGAGACAATGGATGGCTGGAGAACAAATGAAGCATCACAGAGACCATCGGAGGGGAGGCTGATATTTGAGATGGGCCCAGGCTGAGTCAGGATTGTTTAGAATTCTCTCTGTGCCTTTGCTGGTTCTGCAGCACCAGCCATGCTCCTCAGGCTTTCCAATCAGGGCGAGCTTGGCAGCAGTGCTGGAAGTGCTGGGAGCCCTCAGCTCCTCAGAAGCCCCTCCTGAACCCAGGCTTGGTTCCACTGGAAACCAGCTTTTGGTTCACCAAGACCTTGACAAGGCCAAGATGAGACAATTCTGGGTTCTGCGAGGAAATGACGACTCCCAAAACTCTCCCAGCCAGCCCCGGGTGCTGCCTCTGCTGCAGTGATGAGCTGCTGCCTCTTAATCAGCCCCAGGAAGGGCCAGATTTGATATTTTGCTCTGTGTTGAACAAATGGTGGTGGCCTGAAACAAATGCTTGTGGGTGGCTGAATTAGTCCTTACAGAGGTATGAACTAATTTGGGTTAATTGTCAGTAAATCAGCTCAGAAAACTAAGCTTGGGCATTTCTCGAGAAGGGCGTTAACAGAAGCAGAAAGAAAACTGACTTCTGATATTTTTCAGGTAAAAACTAACAAAATTATGCAGGTTATTTAAGAACTTTTAGGCTATTTTTCCACATAATCAAAAGAATGGCAAAAGAGAAGAGAGGCAGTGTCCCAAATTTCTCCTGGGAAGCAAAATCTTGGTTATTTGCTGCCTTTAGAGCTGAACCTTGGAGTAATTTCATTAATTTATTACTGATATTTGCACTGTCAGATATGCTTGTGACTGACTAAAGTGAGGGATTGAAAACCAGACAGAGTGGAGATTTTCAGGATTATCTTCAGAAAAGGAAACTGAACTATAGCTCCCACTCTGACAGGCACTTCCAGGGGCTCGGAGACAGCTGTGTTGAAATTTGTCCCCTCTTAAGGCAGCAATAAAATTCCACTGCTCATGATTAGCACCTCATTAACATCCCCTGGCTCCCAGCAGACTCTGCTCAGCGCTCTTGGTGCACCCCGCACACCTCATTCCCTCCTTGTTGGAACTCTGGAGGCTGAGAATTCCAGGCTTTCTGTGCTGACAGGCACTGACCCTCAGGCAAACACCACATTGGACTTGAGGCCGTCTATCACTCCAAAACTGAGTGATAGAACGGGGTTGTGGGTGTGGAGTTTGAATGGAATTGTGTGATCTCACAGGGTGAAAAACCTAGAATTCAAGATTTTAGTATCTAGTAATACACATGGGGCAAGATGGAGGATTTTCAGTGTTAAGTGTTGCTGTTTTAGACCACACACGGCACAGACCCCGAGAATCAGAAGTTAAAAATGACTCTTTATTTCAGGATGTGTCTCCCTTATATACTATTTTGCACAGACCAATTTGATTGGTGAAACAAAGGCAAACCTCTTCAGTCACATTGGTCAGACCACAGGGACATCGAGAAGAAGTCCCTCCTGTCAGAAGGAATTAATACCATAAAATACTGTTACAAAAACATTGATCATGTTTACCAAGTTTTCCTGGGAAAGAATTTCAGAAAACCAAAACATCAGGCCTGGAACCAGGGCTACATCTCAGCCCTTCCTCTTCACCCTCTTTTTCTTGGTTTCAGGTGGTTTTTTCTAACGGTGTGAAAAAGGCTCNAAACCAAAACATCGGGCCTGGAACCAGGGCTACATCTAAGCCCTTCCTCTTCACCCTCTTTTTCTTGGTTTCAGGTGGTTTTTTCTAACGGTGTGAAAAAGGCTCACACCGTGGGCCTTGGGTGGTCATTATTGGGTCAAAAATATAAATAATAGAGGTGTGTCAAGGTGTCACCTTGTTATTGGGTGATTAGTGCTTAAATAACCTCGGAAAGAGTGAGAGGCATCCATTTTATCTCTGTTTTCTGCCTTGCTAGTTAGAGCTCAGGACTCATTAGGCTGTACCAGATAAGAATTAATAAACACTGAGTCTGAACACAAAACTGTGACTCCCGTGTGCTAATCCCGGCTCTAACACGAAGGAAAGAAGATAAGAAACCAAAACTGCCTCCTGAAATTCCTGTTCCCATCAGAGAAGGTGATTTCCTTCCTGTCAGGTGTGACTGGGAGTTGTGGGTAATGGATTTGGCTCCACGCTGGGAGCTGTCTGCCTTTCCGTGGGAGGGTGCAGCTGAAATTCCATGTTTTTATAGGATAATTGGAGCCTTTTCAGGAGGGCAGGGGATCAACATCAATCAGTTTGGCTTTCCCAGCTCTCCCAAGCTGCCTTGTGCTTGGAGCAGGAGCCAAGGAACTGGTGCTGAATGGAAAATTCTGGGTGGAGATGGGAGCAGAGGCCTCGTCAGCAGGAGCTGAGCACAAAGATCTGGGCTGGTGGCAGTGGGATTGTGTTTTACCCGAGTGAATTATCCATGAAAAGCTCAGATCATTCCCAGGCTGTGTTTGGAGACGGGAGCAGCCATCTCTTGGTGAGGGGTGGGGTTGGGACGGTTGGAATTATTCCTCTTAACCATATGCAACCTGAGAAATTCCAACTGGAGCAGAGAAGACATTTTGTTAACACTTGGATTGCTTTTATGGGATGGAATTAGAGACCTCCACCTCTTTATTCTCGAAGGGATGGCCCTGAAGAGGTGAGGAGGTAAAACTGCTTAAGCTGGAGGAAATGTCAGGAGAAGGACAAATGGCACTGAAATGATGCTGGATGTAGTCAGGCTGGACATCAGGTAACAGTAACCTGGGCAGGGGCAGCTCCCTTCTGCTGGGAGCACTGGGGGCACTGGGGGCACTGGGAGCACTGGGGGCACTGGGGGCACTGGGGACACTGGGGGCACTGGGAGCACTGGGAGCACTGGGG
>VYXD01016579.1:297451-313457 GCA_013397195.1 Hylia prasina | reverse complement strand
AAGAAATAAAAAAAAAAAAAAAAAACCCAAACAAGACAACAAACCCTTTTGCTGCTGGGTTAATGCAATGTATAAAGGTGTCCTGCTTTTTCAGAAGTGTTTTTCCACCCGTTCGCTGATGTTCTGTGACCCTGACAGAGCCTTGGAGGGTAAAACTCCTCAGATAAAACACCTGGGACTCAAACCTGCTTGTGCTGGGCTCAGTATTGATCACCTTCAGCCCACACAGTGCTGGGGGTGAGCAGAGTCTGACCCAAACCCCAAACCCCAAAACCCCAAAGCAGCTCTGGGGCAGAGGATCAAAGTTCCACACGTGCTTTCGGGGCTCTCTGTAAACAAACTGACACCAGCACATCCACCTGAAACTGGGCACTCAGCGCAGTTTGTACTTTGCCACTGAGAATTAGTCAGAGGAAGGAGAAATAAGCCCTGGGAAAGCTGAAGCTGCTGCCTGTCACTGCCTCTTTATCTTGTTATGACATTCGTGTCCAGCCGTGCTTCCCTCTGCACACCGCCGGGGCTGGGAGCGTCCGTCATCCTCTCGGCTCACTTGGATTAATTATGCTCAATCAAAATGTTTCAAAAGGGGGCAGAAATGTCTGCAGCAGTTAATCCCCAGCGTTGGGGTTGTCAGGACATTGGCATTTTACACTTCAGTTCAATTACAAGACAAATCTGCTAATGGGACATAATCTTCCAGAGTAAACAAGGGAGCAGGGCACTGATATTCTGGCAATTGATTTATGCAGGGTAAATGGTGCAGAGTAAAAGCTTGGGGAAGCCACATGAATGAGAGCAGCCCTGAGCTGATCTCCTCCTGCTTTCCCTTGCCTTCTTCCACAGGAAAAAAAAAATAATAATCGTGATGTGAAGTTTGTTTTTAATTGTTTTGCATCCAGGAGTCAGTGCTGGGCCAGAGGGACACCCCAGCCCAGCAGGGTCATCTCCCTTCTCCCTTCTCCCTTCTCCCTTCTCCCTTCTCCCTTCTCCCTTCTCCCTTCTCCCTTCTCCCTTCTCCCTTCTCCCTTCTCCCTTCTCCCCTCTCCCTTCTCCCTTCTCCCTTCTCCCTTCTCCCTTCTCCCTTCTCCCTTCTCCCTTCTCCCTTCTCCCTTCTCCCTTCTCCCTTCTCCCCTCTCCCCTCTCCCCTCCCCTCTCCCATCCAGGGGGAAGCAGGATAGGAGAGGGGACAAGTCAAACATCGCATCACAGCAACATTTGCTGCAAAGGGTGAGAGTGCAGAGCCCCTGTCCTGCACGGGGGAGGCCAGAGGGACCTGGGACAGCTCAGCAGGGCTTGGGAGTGAGGGAACAGGGGCTGGGTGCTGATCGAGACCCCCACGGGGCTGGGGATGTTCATGAGAGACCCCCATGGGGCTGGGGATGGTGATGGGGGGTCCCCATGGGGCTGGGGATGGTGAGGGGGGGTCCCCATGGGGCTGGGCGTGCTGTTGAGGGTTCCCCACGGGGCTGGGGATGGTGATGGGGGGTCCCCAGCAGGACTGGGGGTGGTGACAAGAGTCCCCCACAGGGCAGGGGCTGCTCATGAGAGTCTCCCACGGGGCTGGGGGTGCTGTTGAGAGTCCCTCATGGGGCTGGGGGATGCTGATGAGAGACCCCAACCAGGCTTGGGATGCTGATAAAAGTCCCCAGGGAGGCTGGGGATGCTGAGAAGAAACCCCAGCAGGGCTGGGGCTGCTGACAAGGGTCTCCCACGGGGCTGGGGGTGCTGATAAGAGACCCCCACGGGGCTGGGGGTGCTGATAAGAGACCTCACCTCCCCTCAGCAGTCCTGCCCCCCAGCCCAGCTCTCTCCCAGCCACCAGCAGGGTCACCAGGCTCTGCAGGGCAGCGAGCTGTGAGCCCTGAGCCTTCCTTTGACTAAAGCAACCTTTAAAGGTTTAATTAAAGCCACTCTGAGTGATGCAATCTCCTTCCCACACGCGCTGCGACTCCCCAGACGAGCTGATGGAAGCCTGGCTGTGTAATTCCTGCACACTCATCACACTCACATCACACTCACATCAAACTCTCGTCACACTCAGCACACTCAGCACACCCCCTGCAGCTCTGCCATCCCATTTCCAGAGCAGAGGCAGGAGGAACAGAGGTGGATCCTTTGTGCTTCCTGCCCAGGGAGGTTATTCACAGCCTTGTAACCTGCCTGGTCACCAAAAGCTCCAACAGCCACTTGGACATGGTGTTTTCATTAAGCATTTATAGTAAAGCAACTGCAATTAAAGATTCATAAATCCTATTGCATTACAGCACTACCCAGAGCAGGAATTGACCTTGGGTCAACTTTCCCTTCTCTTTTCTTGTTTTCTGAGGACAATAACGAGGTGGAAGCAGCCATCAGTTGAACGTGCTGCTTGTTCAGGGGCTTGTCCAAGTGATTTTGGTGTTGATGGAGGCATTTTGTTTGGGACATGGCATTTATAAGGGCCTGAAAATGAAGCTACAAGCTGCATGTTGGTTTGGGGTGACCCCCCAGGCTCGTTTTCACCCTGCTTCAGTTCTCTCAGGTAGAAATGCACTTCAGACAACTCACCTGAGAGAGGCTGGTGGGTGCTGAACCCTGGTTTCCCAAAATACCTCCTCCCCAAAACAGAGCATCCAGAGATGCCAGACCGTGCTGCTGGGCTGTCTCCAAACACTCAGCTGAAGGAATTCCAGGGTTTGTTCTGTTCTGGAGGGACATCTCACCTCAGCCCAGGAACTGTTGAACTCATTCATCCATCTCCAGTTGGGAAATTTCACTGGAAAGGGCGTTGAAAGCAAGGAGTGAGTTTGGAGATCAGAAATTATCCAGTGAAATGACGGCATTGGAAGTGTCAAAAAGAACTTGTCATGATTGGGTACCTCCAGATTTTATAGAGCATTTGGAAATGAAGCCCTGTACCAATTCCCTTTCTCAGAGACCCCATGGGATTGGGTTTTTCCCAAGACTTTGCAAGCACTTTAAGGAAAACAGAATTTGCCCTTTCTGCTACAAACGGGTCAGAACCAGGCTCAGCCCAGCTTGAGCTCTGCTCTTAGGGGAGGGAGGGATTGACCCCTTTGTCTGCAAAGACTCTCATTGTTACACTGCAGTCCTTAAAACTACACCTGGAAATTCCCATTTACTCCTCGAGGGAGTGAGCAGACTTTAAACCATTTCAGCACTTCAGAGCTGCCAGTGTTTCATCATAACCATGTTTTGGCTCAGAGAAAAATCCTCATCAATCCATGGACATATTTTTCCCCTAATTTTTCAGCCCTGGAGTATTTTTTTTCCCCTCTCTGGAAGCCGTGAGCCTGCTCAGGCTGTGCAGCACACCCACAAAAATGTCATTTTCAGAGGGTGGTTGATGGTTTCCGGAGCGGTGACAGAAATGTGTGGGTCACAGATGAGCTTTGATATGTTTGATGAGCTTCAGCACAGCTGGCACAAAGTTCTGCCTCTCCAAGGTTTTGCTGGAGCGTGAGGGCAGTGGGGGCTGGGATTTGGGTTTGGCATTGAGATTTCAGGTAGAAATTATTTGGGATTTGTGTGAAAAAGCTTCTCATGTGTGAATTTCATGTAAGAACTGCCCCCTCCCCGTGAATATCAAACCCTCTGTGCAGAAAACCTCTCCTCCTTCTCTCCACCCTTGGATTTCCCGGGTTTCAGGGCTCAGGGAGGGGAGTTGCTCAGACCCAGCTGTGTCACAGCCTCCCCAGACTGCAGCACCCACATTTTGCCCACCAAATTTCAGCACTGAGCATTTCCCTGCTGCTTGTGCCCGGGCTGCCTCTCCCCAGGGAGCAGCGATAACATTTTGACTTGTGACAGATGCTTCCTTCACAAGGATATTTTCCAGGCTGACTTTTCCCCAGCCACCTCATAAAAAAAAAAAATAATTAAAAAAAAAAGTGGGTTTTTTTGTTTTTTGGTGGGGTTTTTTTCCTTTTTTTTTCATTTGAAACCAATTGTTTGAACCGGTGGGGAGTGCTGGAGGTGGCTGGGGCATCCTTTAAAATATGTCTTGTGATTAAAAATGAAAAATAGAATTCCAAAGTAATTAACATGTGTGTTATTGGATGTACACTGACGATTACATTATAGAACTGGTTATCAAAGGATTACAGTTAAGAGGTTTAATATTCTCCAGCTGATCCTGGAGCAAATTAATCTGCTCTGACCTTTACTGTTCTTTGTTATGTCACCAGAGTATCATTTGAGCTACATCATCCCTCACCCCTCTCAGGAAAGCTAAAAAAGGAAGGAATTTCAGAAATTTGGCTTTTAGGGGAAAGATTATCAGGGCGAAGCTTTGCTGGTTCATCGTAACTGATCGGCTGAGAGAAATAGATCTGAATGGCAAACGTTGGGATCTCTGCAAAGACTGGTGTGGGACCAAAAAGGAATGTGAAGAAATCCATTCCCCAGGATTGGGTTCAGTGCAGGATCAAACGGGGGCTGTGGGTGCCACGTTTTGTGTGACCTGTCCCGTCCCTACAAACAAAGCCAGATCTGAGGCCAGTCCTTGGAACCCATCAGGTTTAATCCCCCAACGTCCAGATGAAACCCCCTCAGTGAAGAATTCCTGCATCCCAGTGCAAGCTCCCAGCCATGAGGTCACTCCCAGCAGAGTGGATTAAAGCCACGCTCCTTCAATCCCACGGATTCCAGCTCCACAGATAAGGAGAGCTGCACCACCACAGATCCCTGAGCTTTTTGTCTGACTCAGCAGAGAACAAAAGGCTGAGCCAATTAAACCACTGACATCTGCTTTTCCTGTGCTCCTGCTCGTGTCCATGTAAAGGAATTTTCACAGCTCTCTGTTACTGCTGTCAGGAGAGCAAATTTGTCGTGGGTCAGGGCTGGAAGGATGGATTTTCCTGCTGGAAGTGTGACAAGGCACCAGTCAAACACAGGATCAAACACACCCTGACAAGGACAGGCACCCCAGGGATCTTTAAAACCAGGGGAATGTCCAGGAAAATCTCCTGGAAACTGGGCCTGAGCCAGCTCTGAGAAATCCAAACTCTTTGTGGAGAAGTCACAGGTGCACAAACCCCCACTAGTTCCACGGAGATGCAGGAGGATGGAGGGAATTTTCTGCTTCATTCCCTCCATGGGATGTTGTACTTCCTTCTTGTCCCTCCTGGGCACTCCAGGGTTAGGAATTTTTGGGGGTGGAAAAGCTGATTTTTGCAGAGGTTTTTGCACCTTCAGTCACTCAATTTAGGAGCAGAGCCATTCCAACCCCTCCCTGGAAAAGGAAGGTCTTTATAGAAAAATCCTTGTCCATCTGACACCATTTTCACATTCCCATCTAGATTTTCCACCAGAGCAGCTCCCCCTTTTCCCTGCACCTAATTCCAGTGCTTCTGTTTTCCTCCTTGCTCTGGATTTGGATTTCGTTAGATAAAAGGACACAGCCTTTCCATCTCAGAACAAATTGCTCCTCTGAATTTCTCATTCCTGAGGAAGGTAATATTCACGTTTCCTAGGAAACTTAGAGCACTGCTCACTGCAAACATCATCTTGGCATATTTGAGGAATTAAGGCTTCACCTCCATCACAGGGGAAAAAAAAAATAATGACATTTATCAAATCTTTTTCTCTGTATGATCTTCCCAGAAAGGGAATTAGAATTTCATGGTTCCCTTGGATCTGCTGAGCCCTCGATTTGAAATCATTGCAGATATTTCAATTTGAAATTATTGCAGGTATTTCAATTTAAAATTATTGCAGATATTTGACATTATTGAAGATATTTGAATTTGAAATTATTCCCTGCTGCAGAAAGCACCTTCCTGGTGGCACTGAGGAGTTGTGCCACCCCCAAGGCTCAGGAGAAATTTTTGCTGAAGTAGGGAAGGCAAAATGTTGGTGTAATCCATCTCCTGATATTCTTCCAAGGAAAACCTGAGCCTGGAATTCAGGGCAGCGCTCCTCAGCCTTCACCTTCCCAGCTGGAGGTTGGGTTTGGATGATCCACGGATCTTCTCTGGCCACTTGAGAGCTAAAAAACCTCTTCAGGGAGTGATTTATCCCCCCAGCCTGAAGGAAACCTCCCTTTCTCCCCTGACTCACTCCAGACAGAACCTGGAACCACCTTGGACACGACATCCAACTCTTGAATATTGAATATTGAATATTAAATGATGATTATTGAGTATTGAGTATTGAGTATTGAGTATTGAGTACTGAATATTGAATACTGAATATTGAATATTGGATATTGAATGATGAATATTGAGTATTGAGTATTGAATATTGAATATTGAATATTGAATATTGAATATTGAATATTGAATGATGAATATTGAATGATGATTATTGAATATTGAATGATGATTATTGAATATTGAATGATGATTATTGAATATTGAATATTGAATAAAGCCTTCATGGATGTTCTCAAAGGGAGGCCACGCGTGGGACCTCAGCTCTCACGGACACGGATTTACAACCCAGAAATTCTGTTCATTTTCCTTTTTTCCCTTTCTCTGTTTACATGGGTGTTGTCAGTCCCGTTAAATCGAAGTGTTTGCATTTCAAAACAGAATTCCCAGTGTTTATTCCAGCAGGGCATGGACACATGGAATGAGGTGTGCAGAACTCCAAAGGGGAAGGCTGTGCTCTGTGCAAATCACGGGATTTGGGAAGACACCCCAAGTGGGATCCTCCAATGGTGCAACAGTTGAAGAAATGAGGATTTTCTGCAGATTCCACTTCTGATTTGTCCAAAAGGAATCAATTCCCAAGTTCCACCCATGTTCCACCATTCCTCTTTTTGGAACGAAGAGGATAAAATTCCCCAGGCTGTGCTGAGGATTCAGGGAGATTCAGGATGTGGGAGAACCCCGGGGTCTTTGCTGGCCCCCCCAGTCACAAAATCCTTGGAGTTCCTAAGGTACAAAATAGGACCCACAATGGAGTTTTCCACATTTTCTGCACCCATTTCCCATTTAGTTCATCAGCTCCTGGGTCTTTCCCCCAAATATTGCTGGAATTTCTGGAAGTGGTGACGCTTTACTCACATCCTACTCTTTGCAGGAGCAGAACCGGGGCTACGCAAAAATTCTCATGGGGGAAAAAAATCCCTTTTAATAATTTTTGTTAGGGGGAAAAAAAACCAACCAACCAAACAAAAAAACCATAAGAGAAGGAAAATTTGCTTTTTCTGGGATTACCCTGCTCCTGCTAAAAACCAGACCCAGCAGAGCCCTGGTCCCCAGTGTTCCCAGTGCCAGGCTCCAACTGGGAGCTGGGTTTTGCTCCTTTGGGTGCTGCCCACGCTCAGCAAAGTTAATTAATGACAACAGAATCTCCTGCAGACAATGGGGGCTCTGTTCCTGCAGATCCCGGGATAAATACTTTATTCCTGAAACCAGAGCTCCCAAACTGATTTGCGTTACGGGAGTAACTTTCCCTTATAATTAATTGATTGATCATTTAGTTAATTACTCGGTGACGTGATCGCTCGGCTGTTTTATGGTATTGGTGGGGTTGATAAGGATCTCCTTGAGTGTTTGGAGCTGCTGGAATCCCTGCTCCAAACAGGGAATGTTCATTCCTTTGGATGGGCACAGAGGGAAGGAATTTCCCCCCACTCGGTCTGATCATTTTAGTCAGGAATTTCGCATTTTGTAATTTTTTGGTGATGATTAACAACAACAAAAAAATAAAATAGTGTGTAAAACAGGTGAGTTTTGCAGGTTTTCCAGCGTTTCCTTCCTTCCCTGTGGGTCCATCAGGATGGCTCCTGCTCTTCCTCCAGGGAAATTTAAGGTCTGAAAATTCTGTGGATGAATGAATTAATTGATGGCTGACAGTTTTCATGAATAACTGTGCTCCATCTAGATGTTTGTTCATGCTGTCTAAATAAAAAATAGTCATTATAGCACCTAATTAATTCAAATTCTAGTGTAATGTTTCTTGGAAAAATTCCAGGTATTAAGGCATTTTCTCCTAAAAAATTATTTGGGTTTCTTTTGCTTCTCGCTACCATTTCCATAAGAAAAATATCACTATAATAAATATTTAGCTCATTAAAGTTTCAGTTTGGATTTTGAATAGATTGGATTTTCATTCCCTCTGAGCCACTCGGTTTTTGATGATTCATTTCAGAGTAGCAACAGAACCTGCCCATTTTGAAGTAAAAAAATCCACAAAAATTGTGGTTTGAGTTGAGCTTTTAACCTTCTTAACCAAATAAAGGAGTTTTTTGTCATGAATATCAACCACAGCGCTTCCAAAAATTGATTCATAGGCACAAATTTAAATGTCCATTCTTAAAAATGATTTTTTTTTTTTCATTTCCATTAAAAGCAAGAATGGACTTAGCTCCCTTTCACTTCACAGGAGCTGAACTAAAGGACAGTTTTCTTCTTTTGTCCTGTGAGCTTCAATTAACTGTTACCTTTGTTTTTTTCCATGTCTGGCTCACAATTAAAACCGATGACGAATAAATCCTGATACAAATGATACAAAATCCATTTTCCAAAGTCTGATCTCGGAGCGAGTTTTTAAGGAATTATACAAAAATCCAGGAACCTTCAGGAACTTGAGTGTTGAGCTTTTCAGGGCTTGCCTCTAGGTTTTAACAGAACATTTCACTTTTAAATAATCTCCACCCGGGATCAAAATGCAGAAGGACATGGAAAAAGGAGCTGGTGGAAGAGCCAGGAAGGCAGGTTTGTTTCATGGATGAGCAGCTCTCATTTTCACCCCTAAAATGAAATATAAACTTCTTGTATCTCTTTTCTTCCCTGCATTAAGCGCCCTGCATTCACCTGGCCACTCAATACCTTCGGTTTCATCTTTCCAACACAAAAGTCCTTTTTTTTTCCTCCTCTTTTCTCTTCCTTCTCCTCCTATTCAACTCCAGCAGCGTTTGGGAGAGTGGAAAAATTAATTGATTTTCCCTAATGATGCTGCTCAGCAAGCAGATCAGGTGAACTGTGGGCAGCAGCTGCACTTGAATTTGGGAGCGTGCAACTGAAAATTAGGCACTCATTGGGTTACTGCACCTGAGCTGGAGATTGGCCCCCTGCCTGACGTGCTTTAGAAAGAGAAAACTCATTAAAAAAAAAAACAAACCAGAGAAATTCTAATATCCATGTGGATGTGAAGGAAAGGAGAACGAAGATCATCCTGATTTGTTTGGAAAATGATACAGAAGTCAGGACTTAGGGAAGTCCAGAAAAGTTGGGTTTAGAGATAATGAAATGTCATTTTTGCAACTTGGTGGTGTTAAACCCAACCTCAGTGTTCTGGAATTGTCTCAAGGACCAGAAAGTGAAACAGAAACATGGAGGAAAAAGCATCAATTTTAAATTACTGCAGAGCAATTAATAATCCAAAGTGCCAGGAAAGTATCAAAGTATTAAGATGAAGAGCACTTGGAACCACATTTTTAATTTAAAAAGACAATTTCACCCCAATTAGAACCTTGATTTTATTTTCACCTTAAAGCTGACAATGTGTGTGAATATTTTTGTTTTGTTTTGTTCGTTTTGCTTTGTTTCTTCTCATACTCCACCTTAAACTTGAGTCATTTCACTTCCAGGATCTGCTCAGATCCTCTTAGAAAACAACAAAAACCACATTTTAGGTGTTCCTAAAATAGAAAAGTGGAACCAGTGTTTGGCCCCTTGGATTTTTCCATTTGAAATCATCGATATTTTGCAATCTGGATGAAGCTGGGGATGTTTGTACTCTGAAATGTCAGCCAGCATCTCCCAATTTCACATACTTGTCATCATTTTACAGCTCCAGGTTCACATTACAAACTGGCAGAGACGCTTTTCCGGTCATCTAAATATTCCTTTTTTTTTTTTTCTTTTCCCTCTCTCTCTCCTTTTACCTAAATTCTTAAATTTCAAAGGAAATCCAGAGGGAAATTGGTATTTCAGGGAAATCTTTCACCTTGGTGCTGCTGCTGGGATCCAAAGTCAGATCTGGAAGCACAGGGCACTGAGGGAGGGAAAAGAAGGCACAAAAAGGATCTGAAAATCATGGAATGATTTGTGTTGGAAGGGAGCTTAAAGCCCATCTTTGAGTCCATGGGCAGGGACACCTTCCACTATCCCAGGCCTGGCCCTGGACTCTTCCAGGATTGGGGCAGCCACAGCTGCTCTGGGAATCTGGAATTCCAGTGCCCACCACCCTCATGGATTCAAGTGAATGGGAGGACACAGGGCTTGGGTTGTGGTTTAAAATCTGGAGTGAGGAGGAGCCAATAAACAAGTTTGGAAAAGGCGGGAGAAAAACCTGCACGTGGCTCTCACGTGATCTTGTACCCAAAGAAAAATCCCTTCTCCAGGAACTGGGAATTGCCTTCAAAGTCAAGGTTTTCTCTGTGTTTTGACAATGTTTTGTGGATGTCAGAGGGAGCCCTGTGCTCCGTCACAATTCCAGCACCTCCCAGAGCAGCGGGAGCTTCCGCTTGGGCTCCCCTGACACTTGTGGAGCCCAAAGGCACAAAACCCCTGCACCCAGACCCTCAAAACATTTCAAATGGATTTTTTCTTCTGGAAAACACAGCCACGGGTTGGATTCCTGCGTGAAAGTGCCTAAAATCAAAAAGCACCACAGCCTACAGCCCTTCAAACCACTAATTCCATTTATTCCTCTCCTCCTGGAGCCTGCCTGGGAGGGCTGGAGGGAGAAAAAGAGGGAAAACTCCCCACATTCCAAGTGCCCACGAGAGCAGAGAGAGAAAAGCTCATGCAGGTCACCTCTCCTATCCTCTGGCAGAGCAAATCCATTCTCCTTTCCGTATTTATTGCCTGAGCCAATATAAAAGCTTTTCCTGCCCAAATCCTGAAGCTTTTGCTGCTCGGTGCTCTGCAAGTGAGAGGATTTATCGCTTGTGCTGCCCTGGATTAGCAGGAAGAGCCACTCTGGACATCCCTGGCACGGATGGACAGCAGAGTTTTTCCATCCAGGAGCAGAAAGAAGAAGCTTTTGTGAGCTTGGTTTGGGACAGCTCAGCTGGGCAGGGCTGGGCCTGCCAAGGAGAGGAAATCAGGTGGAATTCCTCCTTTTGTCTGACTGGCCGAGTGGAAGGGTTCAGTCCCTGCTTTGAGTTTGGCTTCTGGAGGAATTTTTGGGCTCCAGTGCCAGCTGGAATTTCAATAATGCCAATTCTTCCCCTTGGGCAGAGCTGCAAAATCTTCATTGCTGTTCTTCCCTCTGTGGCCTGATTTCTCAGGGCAAGGAGTCACCCCTGGAAACTCAGCCAGAGCTGGCTCGTTCCAGGTGAGCACAGGGAGGAATTATCCCTGCAGGAGGGAGGAAAAGGAGTGACCAAACCCCCATCTGTCCTCATCCCTGAGCAGCAATTCCCAGCTCATCCCTCGCTCTGCCTGCCCAGGGAATATTCAGCCTCTGAACAGAAGAGCCCCACAGAAGGAATATTTTCAGAGGAGTTCACGGCCAGGGATTCAGGATTAAACACAACATTTTCCTGCTTTCACCAAAAAAGTTCATCCAGTGCCAGACACAATTCCAAGAGAGACAGGAACACAGGGATGGGTTTTTACCTGAGGGACAAACAGAGCAGTGTGAGTTAGACTAAGACTAATCAGCCTAAAACTGTGATTTCTGCACGAGGATTTAGGGCCTCTCTGAGGTAAAAAAAAAAAAAAAATCATACATCAAAGAAGGAGGAGTAGGAACCTTCATCCTCATAAAAATGGGATCAAGAAGATCCAGCCTGATCCAAGGTCAGAGTTTGTTACACCTTCAATTATTTTTGGGTTTCAGTAGAACCAGTTGCCATCTCCTGTACATTATAAAAGGTCAGTTTAGGTATTGATATCAATATAAAATAAGGTATAAAACAAGGGGTTTTTTTCTTACAGAGACTCTTTCTGTGATGCCAGGAGTCTGAGGTAAGAGGAAATATAATTCAGATGGTGCCAGCAAGGCAGTCAGTGCCATCCCAAGGGATCCAGGTGTGTTTATATCGCTCCTCTCAGGCTGCAGATACTCCTGGAAGGAGTAAAAGACAAATATTCCCAGAGAGGGAGAGGTGTGAGGCTCAGTGAGGCTGAGAAAACATTTTGCTGAGGGGCAGGGGGCACCAAGGAAAGGGTGTACAAAGGTAAAATGTTTTGAAAAAATGGTTGAAATCCCACAGAAACACAGATCTTTGCCTTTGGGAATTATGCACAGACTTGATTCTCCCTTGCACTGCAAATATTATATGAATTAATGGGTGAAGGTGATGGGATTGCAGGGATGAACTCTTGGTAATGCCCAATTATTGCAAGAGAATAATCTTGTGTTGCAATGCAGGATGTCACCAAAAGTTTGTATTTTATCGCCAGCTGTTAAACCAGGTGTGGCAGTGTTCTTTATCCCTGCCAGGACCCACCCAGGGGATATCTGCTGTCCATGGGCCAGCCAGGCTCACTGCAGGGCTGAGACAATTCCAGCATCCCACTGGGAGAGGCTCCACCCAGGGGAGGAGCCCAGCATTCCCACCTGGATCAAAGCTGGCATTGAGAACAGCAGCACAGCCTGTTTGCTCTGCATTCCCAGAGGGAGCCCAGCATTCCCACCTGGATCAAAGCTGGGATTGAGAACAGCAGCACAGCCTGTTTGCTCTGCATTCCCAGAGGGAGCCCAGACCCATCTCAGCACCACTGGACCTTCAGAGGAACCTGCACCTGCTCCAGGATCATTGCTCCAACAGAACCACACCTGGCACTGCAGCAGGGCTGGACTGGGCTGACACCAACACCCAGACCAACAGCGTGTCAGGCTCTGACTCTGTCAGGGGTTTTTGTGCTACTGCATTTTTATTTTAATTTTCCTGATAAAGAACTGTTATTCCTATTCCCAAATCTTTGCCTGAGAGCCCCTTAATTTCAAAATTATGATCATTTCAGAGGGAGGGGGGTTTACATTCTCCATTCCAAGGGAGGCTCCTGCCTTCCTTAGCAGACACCTGTCTTTCAAACCAAGGCAGTGAGTGAACCAGGAAAAGATGTCCTGGCCACGGAGCATCCGTGTGTTCCCAATTTTTCAGTGGAAAGGGTGTCTGTGCTTTCCTGTCCCTACAGCCTGGAAGGGCCCCTTTGCTCCAGCTGCCTGAATTTTGGAGAGCAACTTTCCAAGCCTGAACTTCCTGCCTTGTGATTCCTGCAAACCCTTCCCAGCCATTCCAGCTGATCCTGCACAGACTGGGACAGCTCCAGAGGCGTTTGCAGCCACAGAGAGCAGAGTTTGGCGACTCCACCACTGCCAGGATCTCCAGGATGGGCAATAAAACACAAAATCCAGCCCTGAGCTGCAGAGCAGGGTCTGGCTGCTCGCCCTTGTGCCTCTGAACTGCTTTTGGAAGCCCTGCCCTGCCCAGTGCGAGGGGAATTATCCTAATTAGACACTTGGAAAGAGTCCTCAGTGAGCTGCTGGATCCTGATCCTTCCCTAGGTCACAGCAAAACAATTTCACACGTAATTCAGATTGCACAAAGCGTCGTGAGCTCACAGAGACTCTGACAAAGCTTTGTGTGCTCCCAGGTCTGGGTCACGTTTGGGGCCGGACAAAAGGCAGATGAGGAACCTCCTGTTATTTTAAAAGTCACCCTTGTAGGTGTTTTATTCTCCTTCAGCTCAGACCTGCGCCCTCTGAACAAACAGAAGTAGATCTGGTCGTTTCTTTATTCCACTTCCAGGTGATGATGAATTAAGCAGGTTCTGCTTGTCAGCTCTGTTTATTGAGATGGACCAAGCCCAGAACCCAAACAAACCCAAACCAGAGGAAGTTCAGAGTTGCAGCCAGACCTTTTACCTGTTTTCCCTTTCGAATTACCCAAAATCCAAATTTTAGGAACATTTCCACTGGGTTTTGATCTATTTTTAATTACTAAGACTCCCAGCCTCGAGCTCAGAAGGAGATAAAATACAGATAGAAAGATCTGCCTGCTCCTCCGCAATCTTTTTTCCAGCGTTGTGCAACCAAGGCAGTTTTTATGACCACAGTGGTGTAAATTAGCCAGAAACAGGCACAGGAAGGGGGATACAGCACCAGGAAGATGGATTTAGCACGAAGAAGATGGATATGACACCTTCAGCCATCATTTTCTGTCTCTGACCCATCCCGTGACTCTTTCCCAGCAACTTTGCCCTAATCTCCAAGAGCAGAAACAGTGGGAATGTTTTTCCCTCGCAGGCTGTCTCATGCTCTGGGACTTTTTGCAGCCCTCAACATGTATTTAGAATTCCAATTCAGCACAACTGAGGTCACAAAATTAGAGAGCCAGTGATATAAAATGAGGATTGTTGGTCATGGTGATCCCTCACTGAGGGAAACAGGGACAAAACGTGCAGCTTGTACCAGATATTTTTCCAGGCCTGTTCACAACTTTGTGTCTTGAAGGTTGGACTTTCATCAAAATCTCAAAAACCAGAAAATTTCAGCAAGGTCTGTGAACAGCTTTGGGCTTGGTTTGGAGTGCCCATCCCTGGAGGTGCCCAAGGAAGGGCTGGAGGTGGCACTCAGTGCCCTGGGCTGGGGACAAGGTGGGGATTGGGCACAGCCAGGACTCGATGGCCTTGGAGGGACTTTCCAGCCTCAGGGATTCTGGAATTCTGTGATTCCCACCCCGGAGAATCTCCAGACTGGATCCATGGCCTGGGGTCTTGGTCTGAAACTGATCTTACAGGACCCAACTTCAATGGGTCAGCAGTGGCATCAAAACGTGAGGTGAGGAGGAACAAAACCCAAAAAGAACTGGGGATTCCTTCTCTCCCCTCTCCCAGTTCCAAGCCTGGCATTTTCCCAAGATCCAAACCAAATGGGCTGTTGTGATGACCTCACCTGCACAGGAAAATCCAGTTATCCAGCACTGCCTTTCACCTTCTTTTTTTCCCCAATAATTTAATCCATAGGAAAAACAGCAATGCTCTGAGCACCAATGGGATCTGAGTGGGGAAATGTGGGGAAAAAAATCACCTTTTTGTCAGGGAGTGACTCTGATCAGCCAACAAACCAACCCAAATCCTGCCAGAAGGTTACAGCTGCACACAAATCCAGGGTTTGTGTTTTTATGGTCATGTTCCAGCTTTGTTAGTCCCTTCTTTTTTGTTTAATATTTTGGTATTTGAGGGAAATTTTTCGATTCCCGTGGGTTAATAGGACTAAAAAGATAAATCAACTTAGCCCAGGGTGACATTTTTTACTCTCTAAAGGATGCTCTGGCTCCCAGTTTTGGGCAGAGTCCATCCCAGAGCAGCCTGCTCCAACACCAGGGCCCTGCAGACTTTTGGGAGGTTTCTCTTGGTAACTGATTGGAGGAAAATCCTCTCCCCTCCCTGATTTTCCAGTGGCATCACAAAGAGTTTGGGGACAATGACATCTTGCCTCTTTGAAAGAAGAGGTTCCATGCTCAGAGGGAGACGTTTGGACCTTCTGGAGAGGAATTCCTCCCAAAACCAGCTCTGGATCACAATGTCCATGATCACAGCAGTGACACAGAAAGCCCAAACCTCTCCCCAAAATTCCCTGGATCCAGCCCACTCCACCTCACAACCGAGAGCAGAGCTGGACAGGAGAGGGTTTTATCTAAATTCATCTCAGACTGGATGTTTTGGTGAACTTGTCTGTTTTATAATAAATATTTTCCCCCTAAAATTATGGAATTGTCTGTTTCATTTCAAGCTCTTTCTTCACCCCAGGCTCCAGAAAGAGCAATGGTTTTTTAATGTGGAAATTTCTTGCACAGGTTCCTTCATCCCATGAGCCAAATCCCATTTTTCTGTTTCTTAAAGATTTATTTATTGATCCTTTCTTGGCCCACCTGATGAGTTACACAACCACATATCACAGAGGGGATGTAACCAGCAGTTTAAAAACCTTACAAAAAGGGCCTGGAAGCGGCCAAAGCAGCTTTATCAGCATCACTCTGATTTATTTAGCACAGCCAATGATTTACTGCAGCCTTTGCTTTATGCTCGAAGCATTTTTTCATTCTTTTTGTTCAGCTTTTTGCCCTTTTTTTTTTTTTTTGGGTCTCTTCTGA
>VYXD01016579.1:272066-296437 GCA_013397195.1 Hylia prasina | reverse complement strand
TATTATATGTTATATGTTATATGTTATATGTTATATGTTATATGTTATATGTTATATGTTATATGTTATATGTTATATATGTTATATACTTCTTTAAAATATATATATCTCTCCAATCTTGGATCCTTTATTACTTCCAAAACCAAACTTCCTTGAAGTCCCTGACAGATGTCATCATTTTTATTCCCTTTTTCACACTGAAATTCCCATTCTCAGCTCAAGCTGGAAGTGCTGAACTGGCAGAAGGATTCAGTGTTTTAACCCCCATGAGATTTCCAGTCAAATTTTTGGCAGCCTGGGGAAACCTAAGCTGGAGATATTTAGGGAAGGCACCTAAATTAATCTTCTCATACCTCTGTCATCCATCAGTGGGATGGACTGTGAAGCTTTGTCCTTCATAAAGGCGTTGCCCAGGGCGATTTTGGGGTCGGGGGAATTCCTTTGGTGTCATGGAGGAGCTGACCCTGCCAGCAGCTGCACAGATGGTGAAGGAGCAGATCCTCCTTTGCCTGGAAAAGCTGGAATTTTAACAGCTTTTTGTTGTTTGTTTTAGAGATTCTCTGGTTTTGAGAAATCCTCCTGTGAGCCAGGGAAGGGTGACTGGGCACCGTGGGGATGGGTCACAGCTTGGATCTGATGATCCTGGAGGTCCTTCCCACCCTCAGTGGTTCTGTCAGATTGGGTCAGTCCTGGCTGAAAAATGGGAAATGAAATTTGAAAAGTGGGAATGATTTACCAAAAGCATTGGCAAAGTCCCGGCGGAGACACAGAGCTCTGGACTCCTCCTGCAGAGCCACAACCACCAGAGCCTCCTTCCCTGTCCTTTGTGAGGGAACAGCTCCTGGATCACCCCTCCCGGGCAGATCTTCCAGGGCTGTGACTGCTGGGGTTTTTAAAAATGCTCTCTTGTGCTGATTCTAGAGGCTCTCCAAACAAGCCCTTCCCCATCACAAACCCCTCGCTCCTCACGGAGCTTTCTGTGCTCCTGTGAAGGTTCCAGATCCCTCTCGAAGATTAAATTCACCCCATTGCTAAAATGCTTCCAGTGCCAGGCATGGACTGAGCAGCTTGCAGGGGAAAACTGCTCCAAGCTCCTCAAGTGCAGCTCTAATCAATTTTCCAATTGATGAATGCACTGGATAACTCCCACCCCTCCCGTTTCCAAAGACATAAACAAGCCACAGACCATCCTGGGATGGAATCCCAAGCCACGTTCTGAAATCCAGCACATTATCTCACGTTGAATGCACTCCTAGAATTCCTCTGCTTTCTGTTTAATTGAAGTGTGACACACAAAGCAAAAGATGTTAATTGAATTTTATAGCTCCCAGAAGCTGCCAGGTTGTTGGAGGTAATTTTTGCTGAGGGGAAAATTTATCTTCTCGAGCTTTATTTCTTTTTGGGTTGGAAGCACTGAAGGAGCCCTCGCTTGGAGAGACACCACATTTATTTATTGGCTTTGCTTTCTTGCAGCTAATGGCTGGTTTATTTTGCAGAAAACATGTCTAGCTTTGCTCTTAATGACACTTTCAGTAAAAATCTCGTAAAAAGGAGAAAAAAAACCTGTTCAACCTCTGAACTTGAGCCTTATCTCAGATTTAATCTCGATTTGAAATGAGGGCTGACTCCTGACCTCTCTCAGCTGAACCTCCCATCACCTGCCAGAGCTCTTTGGTGAAACCCAGCTTTTATTTCTGCTTGTAACCCAGCCTGAATTTGATTTACAGTAATCCCTTCTAGGAAAGGCTGCTCTGAACTTGGGCCTGGCTGTGCCTGATCAATTAAGACAGGAAAAGAGCTGATTAGAGCTCCTCTGATAGTGGGGCCTATCACAAACCATCCTGCATCGATTTGGGCTGCTCAGGAGGGCTTTTTTTACACACTGGGTATCGACCAGCACCTACAAATGAAGACATTGGGGAGGTAATTGCTCCTCCTGCAAGGCCCTGCAATAAATTTAAAACGTGGCAGCACTAAAAGTGTGATCCTCAGTAAACACATTTCACTGTCCCAGAGGTTTGGGGCTTATCCAAAACACCTGGCAAAATCTGGGCCTGGAAGTGCCATTTCACAGGTCCTTTTCTAATGTTTGTGTCACCAGCTTTAAACTCAGCAAAAAAGTATTAACTTTAAGAAAAAAGCGAAATTGATGCTTTGAGGCAACTCTGCTTATTTCCTTCCTGCCACTGTGGTGGGTAGCTCAGGCCCCAGTCTGTGCAGTGGGAGATAAATCTGAAAACTATTATACTTATTTCTAGATATAAGTATGTATTTACGTCCTCTCTAATTATATCAGTAATTTCTTGCAAACTCTTGAGGAGCAGCACCTCTTGATTTCTTGTAGATTGGTCAATTTGGGATTCACCAGCAAAGGAAAAAAAAAAGTCAAATGTGGCACTGGTAGCATAGTTCATCACTTCTTGTCTGGTGAACACCTGCTTCTGTGTTTTCCAGGAAAAGACAGAAGGTTTATTGGCAGGTTGATTAGAGGAACTAATTGCATTTTTATTAATGGACCTGCTAGGTTTGTTTTTAGTAGTAGAGCTGCCAGGCCTGCAGCAACCCAGGGCCAATTTTTGCTTCTTGTTGTGCTCTGAGGGTTGGTGCTCATCAGAGGGATGAGGTGAATTTCATTAAATAAAGACCACAGTCAGTGTGGAACCTCCAGTTTAATTCTAACAATTCAACCCCAAGGTGCAAATGGACCCAAACTGATCAAAGGGTGAGACCTGGTGACCCTTTCTCCATTTGGGGACCATTTTGGATCCCCCTTGGCTGCAGCCCTGGCCAGGCTCTTGTCCTGCCCAAGGTGTGCCCTAAAGGCCTTTGAATAAATCTCTGCTTTATTCTCTGGCTCTGGGCAGTCTCTGCTCCAGTTCAGCCTTCCCAAGGCATCACCATCCTCACAGGGATGAATCTCTTCCCAAAATATTTGTCCATGGAGCACCAACCTCATCTCCCAGCATCTCTGCTTCCACAAAAACCTCCAAAC
This sequence comes from Hylia prasina, assembly GCA_013397195.1. Classification (NCBI taxonomy): domain Eukaryota; kingdom Metazoa; phylum Chordata; class Aves; order Passeriformes; family Sylviidae; genus Hylia; species Hylia prasina. The sequence continues at coordinate 293,445 of VYXD01016579.1, read as the reverse complement.
CCCTCGGAAGGTCCCTGATGCAGACCCAGCCCTTGTCCTGTGGAGCCTCCCTGGTGACAAAGGCAGCAGCTGGCAGAGATATAAAATTCAATTCACATCTTTTACATTGTGTGGGTTTAAACTGCGTCCTCCTCATCCCCACGAGGAGGAAATAGAGCTCCTTTAATCCCCAGCACACTCCTGCCTAATTGAGAGTGATCTCCTGAGGCCTCCAGGGAGAAACCTGGAATCTGAGGTTGCTCCTGGCCAGTATTTGCGTTAAAATCCACGCCTGTTCCCTGTATTTTATGCAGAAATCTCACTTAATGTGCTTATAGAAGAAACCCACCTGTTTCTACACAGAACATTTGTTTATTGATTATTTTAGTACGCATTTGTTGACGCCACAATTCCATCTTCCAACGGAAGGAGAAAGAGGAAGAACAAAGGAAAAATGACACATCGAGTCTGAGGGGAGAATTCCTGATTCTGCTTGGGAATGGGAGCTGAGCAAGCAGAAAACAAAACCTTCTGTAGAAACACATCCCAGATGTAGTTCCAAGTTGTTAAACAGCAAAACTCTGTATGATTTGATAAGAACAATTTGATAAAAATTATTTGATAAGGAACCCTGTCTGCTGGACACAAGTTTCACTAACCCAGGGCCCTTGTGAACAATTCCTGTTTTTGAATTAATGAATAATGTGCACAATGTTTGATAAGCTGCCTTCACCAAGCACAGAATGTACAATCCTAATTAGCTGCTTTGCCCAGCTACTTAAAATGTTTTGCTCATGCCAGCAAATGTAAATACACAATTAGGACGTGCTTAGTTAAAAGGCAAAGCAAGATAAAGTACAACTATTATTAGCCAGAACAAAAATCTTCATGATCTCCATCACAGCGAGGGCTAATTAGGTTGGTAAAATGTGCAAATGAGCTCAGCTGATTGTTTAGGGGTTGGAAAGTCCAACACTGAGTGTGTTGAGGGGTGGGTTTGTCATTATTGCTTCCGGGAGCTGCTGACTGCACAAGTGTGAAAATAATCTGCATTGGGAGGTTGTGTTAGCAGGAGTTAGGAGACCACAGGAGATCTTCATGGCAGATGAACCCCCAAAAATGTCAATTGTTTCAGCAGGTTTGTGTGGCTGCGTGTCTTTCTACTTATATTTGGGGGGGTAATTAAAATTCAGTTCATTGTCAGCGTGGTTTAACAAATAAAGTTTGAGAGAAAAATGGAAAAAGCATTTTTTCTTTCTCTTTGAGCATTTGCCCATTCCCTGTCTCGAAAGCCTGCATTTCCCAGCGCTCCAGATTGTCTGGGATTAGGAAATGCTTCAAAAGTTAGTGCCAGAGAAGATAAAGAGGAACTTTCTTCCAGGGAATTTGAAGCATCCTGCTGTGGATGTTTTACTTTCAGCTTGGAGGTGATTCCCCTCAACCTGAAACACAAGGTCTGCAACAGCAGCCTGGCAACTCCTTTGCTGTCAAACACACACCAGGAACTAATTAAAAGAGAGGCTCTTTAATTTCCACTGCAGAGGTTTTGGTGTTCATCTAAAGGCTGATTTTGCCAGCTCCAATTGGTGCTGCTTCTCCCAGGGATGTGCACCCAAAATTTGTCCACCCAAATTCCTCAGCTGAGGATGCACCGTGGACACCTGGCAGGGCTGGCCAGAGTGGAAGTGACCCCAAAGCCACCTCCAGAATCCTGATTGAAGAACCCTGCTGGTTCTCCAGTGGCGGCTCTGTGTAGCTTGGTGTCCTTTGGGGTCTGTCCCTGTGAGGGGCATCAGTTCCTCCTGGAGGGAGAAACAGGAATGTCGTGTGAATGAATAACAGAGGCAAAGCAGAGACCACCACTCACATCCTCAGTGAAAGCACTGGTGATTCCCTTTAACGCAAATTCCTATTTACACTCATTGTTAAAGCCATTTTTAATTACATAAAATAAAATACTAATCAAGCTTTATTAGTGTTTCATCTCTCCCTCCCTTTCTTCCCGTCCTCATCTGAATTTGAATTGTGGTTTCTTTCCCACACCCCTCCAAATCCGAGGAGGTTCCAGCAAAGCCAGAGAGGAGCAATTGGAGCTAATGAGTGATGCCGGCCCAGATAGGCTGGGTTTGCCTCGTTAAGCGTGCCTGCGAGCTGATTAAAGCTGTGTCTGTGGGATGTGAGACACCAGAGAAAGCCTCCAGTGCCTCTGATCCTTTAGCTGCGTGTCAAAGCAGCCAGGCCTGAGTGAGGTTTCATCTTTCCCGAGGTGTTGCCAGGTGCTAATTAGCCTCGGGACCTTGTACAAAGGCAGAAAGTGCAGGAAGAGATTTCAGTGGAGATTGGTTTCTTGCCCACTGTGGAGAACTCAGCCCTGCAGGACTCTGTCGAATTTATTCCCATTTTGTGGTTCTTCCAGGGATGGACTCTGCACTTATTAGCAGAAGTACCTGTTGCTGACTGAGTGGATATTTTAGCAGGCTGAATTTCCACATTCCCTATCCGGAGCTGTCTATACCATCCCCAAAGCAGAGGGGAGACAGAGCAATGTTCAAACCCCCCCGGTTTTTTTGCTAATTTGGCTCAGCTAAGGAAAACTACCATCCTGGGCCTAAAACCTGGTTTATTAGAGCACTCTAAAACAATAAGAGAGCGCAGCAAGTTCCCCAGTCCCAGGGGAAAGTGGGCAGGGCTGAACCAAGCCACAGGTCCCGGTGTCCCAGTGTCGTCATGGAAAGCAGTGGGAAGCCTCCTTGATTCCCCGATAGCCTCCGCCCTACGTGCTCCAGCCTTTCTAATAAAGGCCTTGGGGGAGCTGCATGTGGATTTGGCCCAGGCAGACACCCCTTTTCGTTTATTTTCCTCTGTCTCACTGTTGCACTGGCCGCGAGGGAAGGAAGTGGTGAGGGAGCGGGGTGGGTGCCCGGCCGCAGGGGCCCGGCCCTTCGCAGCATTCCCAGACTCCCGGGGATGCTCATACCCTTGGCAGGCTGCTGGCTGCTGTGGGCTCACCTAAAAGTGCTTCTGGCTGCTGCCAAAGCCTTCCCACCACGCCGAGAGCCTTGTTTGTGGATACCAGAGCCTTCTTTTATCCCGTTTCCGACTGTTCCCTTACCCCGAGGAGCCGCGTAATCACCGTCAATTCCTTTTCTGGGGGATTGCATCCAAAGCTTTTGGGCTTTTTCAGGTCACGTGTGCCAGACCTCAAAGTGACCTTAGTTAACAATCCCTTGTTTCTCTTCCTCTTTCGTGTACTTACTTTCCAGGATCGATCTCTTTCCAATAATAATATTAATGTTGGCAGCCTGTCCCGCTCCGCTTCGCTCTGGTCTGTGTCTGGAGCACAGAGGAGAAGGACAAAGCTCCCTGTCTTTAAAACTTTAAAGCACTCCTCTTCCAGCCACACTTGGGGCCTTTTCTTTACATTTGTTGTGTTTCTAAGCTGAAGATTGAGAGGTTTGTTGTAAGAGAATCCTGTGCCCAGCACCAGTGGCTGGTGCCGAATCTGTCAGGGCTTTGCTGGGTTTGTTCCCATCCATTTGATATTCCTCAGATATGAAGGGGAATTTAGGGAGCTTGTTCCCATCACCTTCTGATATTCCTGACACAAAGGGCAATTCAGGACCAGGAACATTACTACGCAATCACTTTGTTTCGACTTTTATTCATCCAGTGCATTCTGTGTTAAGAAAATAAATCACAGTCAAGTGCAGAATAATTCACAGACAGGGGAGCATCACGGGACAGAAACAGGAGGAGAGGCTGGTCCTGGAATGCTGTGCTCTGTTCTGATGGCTGCAGTCAGAACCAGCAGCTGGAATGACTGATTATAAAATTATAGCAAGAAATTAGATGGACCCGTTTAATAGCAGAGAGAAATTCCTGCAGGAGCGAGGGGACCTTTTTATGACATCACAGCAAGGCTGGATGCATTTCCAGAGGATATTCCAGGCTCAAAGCCTGGACTCCATGAGCTGTGAATGGAGCAAAGGGACCAGGCTAAGTGACACTTCACCTCTCACCTTGAACTTCCCTGAATCAGGAATAGAGAATTATTCCTTGGAATGAACAAGCTCGAAGCCATGATAGTTGTACAGACCTGGCTGGACTGCAGGGTGAGTGTAACATTATCCCAATGTTTATTTCCAGTGAAGAGGGACAGCTGAGCTCTGTGTGCACCCAGGGGCTCTGTCAGTACCCTGCAGGGCATAGGGGCTGCTTTGTCCTGCAGGAATTTGTTCAGTCATCCCTGCAGTGAAAAGGGAAAGGATGTGGGCTCTGAACCCCACAGGGGGAGAAGATTCCCTGGCCCCTTTTCCCCATCACCAAACCCTTCCAAACTTCTCTGGACACGATCCCCACTGGCCAGGACGTGATGCCTTGGGAGGGCTGAGCTGGAGCAGAGACTGCACAGAGCCAGAGAATAAAGCAGAGATTTATTCAAAGGCCTTTAGGGCACACCTTGGGCAGGACAAGAGCCTGGCCAGGGCTGCAGCCAAGGGGGACCCAAAATGGTCCCAAAATGGACAAAGGGTCACCAGGTCTCAGCCTTTGATCAGTTTTGGTCCATTTGCACCTTGGGGTTGAATTGTCCAGTTCCAGCTCCAGGCTGTGAGGTCCCATCCTGCTTGTCCCTCCCTCCAGCCACCCTTGTTTGTGCTGCTGGGCTGAAAGTTGTCCTTGGTGTGCAGCAGGAACAGGATTTGTTTTGTGTCCCTGCTCTGTGCAGAGCTGAGTGACACTGACTGTGAGCTCAGAGCTGCACCCCTGGCAGCACAGAGCCTGCAATGCAGGACAGAGAAAACTGAAGGTATCAGGAGGATGGGTGATCCTCTCATCTCAGGATGGAGAACGCTGCTGTCACTTGTCACCATCCCCGTTTTCGTGATTTAACAGCAGGAACTGCTGGCGCTGGGCGCTGATGGCAGAGATAAGAGCGGGGCAGGGCCGATGTTCCGCTGGCAGAGGGCAGGGCAGGGCAGGAAGGGTGAGACGAGAAGCGTTAACGCTCCATCGGCTTATCTGACAGCTGGAACTGGGCTTTTTCTTTTCATTTTTCCCGTGGACAAACACTGCTTTTCTTGCTCTTCCTCTCCCGGGAAGAGCTGATTGCCATCCTCCTTCCCTCCCTCCCTCCCCAGCTCCGCGCGGTGCAGATGTTCCAGCTGCTGCTGCTGCTCCTCCGGAGCCGGGAGCACCAGCCCCAACATCATCCAGGCTCTGCGTCCCGAGTTTTGGGGAGGAATCACCCTGTTTGCCCATTTGCAGCTGTTTATCCCATCGCCTCAGCAAGCCTGAGCTTTTTTCCCTGCCCGTGGTGCTCTGCTTTCTGATGCTGCTGTACAGTAAAGGGCCTTATCCAAGCCACGCTTATTTATGAGAGACATTTATTTAAGGAAAAAAAAAAAGATATTTTTAAGACAAAACAGATTTTAAGGGCAGTAAATCACTCTGTGTCTTTCTATGCAGAGGTTGCTTATCCCCTGATGTTAAATAAATTGGGATTTTTAGCCTTTTCTGGCAGCTGCCTTGTTCTGGGCTGCTGATGCCCTCCCAGTGCAAGGGATGCCTCACACCCAGCTGTGGCTCAGCAGCAGTTTCAGTTTGGCTGGACCTTGAAATCAGTCCCTACCCTCGTGATTGAGTTGTCAGCATCTGCTGAGGGATCATTTATTGTGCTGTCCCTTCCCATTCAGACAGGAAAGCCTCACACAATAACTTCACCTCGTGGAAAAGGTCATGCCCAGAGTTCACAAAACACTGTCTGTGTTCCTTTATTTATTGCTTAGCACCCCGATGTCCATCCCATAAGCCACAAAGCAGGGCAAGACAGTTAAAAATACTCTGCTTTGGCACATTCCCCCCGATTTGGCAGAATTTGGGTCGAGGCTTTTGGTTTGTGTTTATGTGGAAAAGCAGGACAAAGCTCAGCTGGAGTCTCCCTGGGAGCCCCAAAGCAGAATCAGCGCAGGATTTACAGCTCTGCATCCAGCCCATGAATCAGTTGAGGGGAACTTTAAACCCAGAGAGCCCCAGACTGCTCCACAGAGCCTTGTGCCCTGCTCCTGCCACTGATTTTCCACGTCCCATCCCCTTTGCCTCCCATCCCTGTTTCCCTGTGTGCTGTCCCCAGCGTCCCCACGTCAGCGATGTCCCTGCAGTTATCACTCACAGCAAATGGCTCTTTCCCCTCCACATATTTTTATTTTTGAGTGTCAGATGTGGAAAACCCAACAGGATGATCACTCAGCACGTACCTTGTGTCTGCTGCCTGCTGGGAAGTCACAGCAGAAATGACAAATGAGAGAGGGAGGAATTCAGAAAACACCAAATGGCTCAAAAGGCAGTGGGGCAAATCGAGTCCAACCCTGCTGTGGTTTTGCTGGTCTTGACAGAGCTGCAAAACCAAGAGACAAATACTCAGATGTTCCACTGGTTTGTCAGCAGGCAACTGGTAAAAATCTTTTAGCACTTTTCCTTGAAGAATGATGATTATTTTTTTTTTCTTGCCACAGAACTCCTGTGGGCACGACGTTCCCCAAAGAGCACTGATGATCTCATCCCGGGAAACCTTTATCCCAAGCAGTGCTCCCTTCTCACAGCACAGATGCTGGATGATTCTCCCTTTGCTCTGGCATCCAGCAGGGTTTCCATGGGAATTAACACCCCTGCCATACCTGCTCCATCCTGCCATGGGGAGGATGTGCCACATGCAGCACCATCGATGCCTCCAGTTTTCTCTCTCCTGCATTGCAGGCTCTGTGCTGCCAGGGGTGCAGCTCTGAGCTCACAGTCAGTGTCACTCAGCTCTGCACAGAGCAGGGACACAAAACAAATCCTGTTCCTGCTGCACACCAAGGACAACTTTCAGCCCAGCAGCACAAACAAGGGTGGCTGGAGGGAGGGACAAGCAGGATGGGACCTCACAGCCTGGAGCTGCAACTGGACAATTCAACCCCAAGGTGCAAATGGACCCAAACTGATCAAAGGGTGAGACCTGGTGACCCTTTGTCCATTCTGGGACCATTTTGGGTCCCCCTTGGCTGCAGCCCTGGCCAGGCTCTTGTCCTGCCCAAGGTGTGCCCTAAAGGCCTTTGAATAAATCTCTGCTTTATTCTCTGGCTCTGGGCAGTCTCTGCTCCAGCTCAGCCCTCCCAGGGCATCAACACATTAAGGATTGTCCCCTCATCCTGTGGCTGCCACAGGAGATGCTGGAAGAGCCTCTTTCCCCTGCTAAGTGACCCTTCCATGAGACACAGGCTTCCATGGATTAGGGATTTAGAATCCATCTGTGTCCAGTGTGAGGATTCACAGCAGGGAGAGGGGAGATGGGACACTCAGACTTCCAGGTGCTCCACAGGGAGGTATTTGCTCATTTTCCTCTGTGGTCTGCTTGAAACAGATTTTGAATCCAACATGCAGCAATATGTGACAGCCACCAAAGGGGATTCACCTCCTGGAGTGATGCCAGATCCCAAAATTATAGGAATTATTCATGTGCAGTGTCCTTAGAAAAGCTGTGATACCACAGGGATAATTTTCCTTGTCATAAATTCAGCCCTAATCGCATTTTTCCAAATTTGAACTGGCCACAAAAGGCAAAAAGCGAAAGATATAAACTTTAAAATGACCTGGAGGAAAAAAAAAAATCAAAAGGATGCAGAAGTGCGAGAGGAAAAAAAAATAATGCCAAAGAAAAAATAAATGCTGAAAGGGAAAATATGTTGAAAGGAAAAATAATGTTTAAAGGAAAAATATGTTAAAAGGAATAATAATGTTCGAAGGAAAAATGGTAAAAGGGTGGGATATTGGTGGTCCTACAGCAGGATAAAAGGATGTAACCACACTGTCACAATCAGTGTAATACGTTAATTTCCACCTCATCTGAAAGATGCCTCTGGTTTCAGTCAGCATCCACCAGAAACACCCTGGAATTAACTCTCTGGTGGTATTTTCAGGAGTGGAAACACTTTCCTCTGAAATGAAGTCCTCCCAGAACTGCCCTGGCGAGCACCCTGATCCCATTCAGAGGGAGACACAAGATTTATTCCTATTTATTACCCACTGCTGTCAGTGGGATCTGCAGCTCCTGCCTTTATCCCAGTTAATTCTGTCTCCCGGTGTTTACCCAGCGTTGTGCTGCAGGCACTGGGAGGTTCCACAATCCCCGCTTGGGGCCAGATAATTTCATGTCCTGCTGAATCCTGGGAAGGTACAGCAAGATCCCTGGAGCACAGAGCACTCCGTGAACCACTTGTGAGAATCCTGATCCCTCATTTGCCCTGCCCGGCAGTTTCAGTTTGCATTCCAAGCATGATTTTATGCAGGACTCTGGAATTTCTCATTAACTGGGGTACAACCATTTCTAGGAGTTTCTGAGGCATTTTGCAAATATTTGCAGCTGGGGCATGTGGCAAAAAAGGGGGTTGAAGGGAGACGTAATTGATGTGAACTCAGTAACACTCATTCATCAAAGGATAATTGGGCTAATTAAAACTTTAGCCATAAGTCATGTCCACCCCACAGATGGAGGCCCCATCCCAAGTGTCCAAGGCCAGGCTGGACGGGGCTTGGAGCCACCTGGGAGGGTGGAAGGTGTTCCTGTGGAACTGGAGAATCTTTAAAGCCCCTTCCCACCTAAACCGTTCCACAATCCTCTTTCTTTGTCCCCACAAATACTCATATTTGAACCAACTCCTCCTCACCTTCAGCTTGGCTGGTGAAACAGAGAAAACCCCACAAGAAAGCTCACTCCCATCCTTTAGTTTTGAAGCGGACCAGCTCCCAGGAGGACTCAAATGTCAAAGCAAAGTTGTTTTCTCCTTGAGGAGTGAGGAGGTGAAACTCTTCCCTTGCAGCTGCCGCAGTCATTCCCGTGCAGGCACGCTCACCTGGCTCCTGCAGCAGCCCCGAGCTGGCACTGCCCCCCTGGCACTGCCTGGGCTCAGCCTGAGCTCAGCTCAGGGGCTTCCAGCCCATCCCGGGCTCCTCCTGGGAAAGGGATCCGTGCCTCAGCCGTGAGGAGAACAATCTGAATCACGAATAGAGGTTGCTGGAGGGAGGGCTTTACAAAGCGCTTGCTGTCCCTAATTTTGGTGAGGAAATGAGCAATTACTGCCTTAAAAAATGAAACGTCATGTCATTTCAAACTGGTTTTGTTTCACATAAACACCTTGCTGCTGGTGGCAGAGGTTGCTGGAAATGTCCCCTGACAGCAGTGCCACGTTGGCCAAGAGATGTTTGACTGCTGCTCCAGCCTCCTCTTGTGTGGGCTGGGCTGGTCTGTAGTCAGGTAATAAAATCATCTGCCCAATTTAGCTTCAAAACATAAATTTGAGTGGGTTGGTGTTCATTTTATAGCAGCGCTACCTAATCCACCCAGAGAGGCAGCTAAAACCAGGTTTGGCCAGCATTAAACCACCTCGTGCCAGCTGACTTCAGCAGAGGGAGCCTGGAATTTTGATGTGTGTGTCCCCAGGCTTTGGCTGAGGTCCAGCCCTACCTGCTCCCCAGAAGGGCTGGGTGGGTCAGGGTGTGCTCAGGTTTGCACACCTTGGGGTCTGAGTCACCTCCACGCCTCTCCAGCTCCTAATTTCTGAGGTGAAACACGTTCTGTAGGCTGGGCTTAAAGGGCTGTGCAGATACCTGGGCATCAGCCCACCCAGATTTTGTCCCAGAAGGTTGAACTCATCCCTAACCCAGTTTAGTATGGACTTTCTGCCATTTGTGTGATCTGCACCCTGGTGAGTTGGGGTTGACGCCCACTGGACACTGAGCACCAAACCCTGCAGTCAGATTTTCCTTAAAACATGTCCCAAAGCCACTGCTCCTTCCCAAAGGGAATTCTAGACTTAAATCCCGGTTATCTGGATGAACTTGCTGGTCTCACAGCCAAGCAGAAACTCCACCACTTTTACCTGTGCCGTTGGCCCAAACTCAAGGCCAGGCTGGTCCTTGGAAGCTGACGTCTCATCAAAGGAATTCTTCAGTGACTGTCCTGCCTTTCACCCTGCAGAGTTCCAGTTTGGAGAGTGACAGGGAATTCTTTATCCCTAGAAATCTGTGAGGTTTGAGGACAGGGAATTAAAAGGCAAAAGGGTGTCTCCCACCATGCCGTGCTCCTGTGGGCTGGAGCCTCCTTAATTTATAACATTCTTTGGAAAACGTCGCCGTGTGTCACTTTGACATCTCCATGGTTTTATCAGACTTTGGAAGCAAAGGGAAAGTCAGCAGTGATGGGACAGGGACACCCAGATGGACACAGGCATTTGTCCAGAGCCCAGCTCAGATGTCCCCGCTAATCCAGCCCGCCTGGGGCACAGGGAATTAATTACAAAGCTTGGGAAGAAAAGTCAATAACAGGATTGAAACATTCCCACAGGTTTCTCTCGAATGAGATCTCCCGGGTAACTTGTGCCAATGGTAAAATGAGGTGCCAGGTGAGATTTTATCACTAATTTGAGGTGCCCAGACTTCAGCCAGCTCTTGGGAAGCGTCATGAGGTCATGGATGAACGGGCTCCAAGGGAAAAAAAGGCAATACAGATGATTTTCTCCAGCAGATGCACTGTGATAAGCACATTCCAGTCACTCAGTGCAGAGCGAGGAGGTGCTGGATTTGTCACATCCACAAAACAATCATGTAGCATAGAAAAATCCAATAATGCCTTTTTTTTTTTTTCACTGATTGTATTTAAAATTAAATATAATGAATGGGAAATCTGTGGACATTTACTGCGCCTTACCCAAGAGTGCTCTGCCCATGAGGTCACACTTCGTGCTGTGACGGGAAATACAAAAAAATGCGTAAAACTGCTTCCAGCCGGTTCTGAGGGAGGTCCTGAGTGACCAAATCCCCCGTCCTTTGAAACCAATCCAGGTCATGCTGGCTGGGTCCCCATTCAGTGTGGAATTTGTTTTTCCCATCATGTGAGAGGGAGGAGACGTCCCGTCCGCGGAGGGCGATGCCAGCGCGGAGACACGAGGAGAGGGCTCAGCAGCACGAGCGCTTCCTGCACTGCCTCGTGCACAAAACCCTCTTGGAAGGGCTCAGAACAAACCCAGAGCTCACTGGAAACATCTGCCTTGTTTGTTTTGGCTCCCAGAGCTTTTCTAAGTGTAATTAGCAGCAGTTGAGAAATGGAGAGGGCGAAGGAATCCTTGTGGTTCCTGCTCAGGGGCGGCGGCTCGGGAGACCCGGGTTGATTTCTAACCTCTGTCACAGCAGGAAAAAGAGATTTAATTCATCTGCAGGTCCATTTGTACCAAGTGGGATGAGGCTGCCCTGCAGCAGCAGCTCCTGGCACTGAGGTGAGCACCCCCATGTCCTGCTGATTTAATGGAATTCAGACAGATATATAGAATTATACATCCGTTTTTAAGGGTGTCTGGTGCTTATATATAAATATATAAACCTCTCTTAACAGCACCCTGTTGCCTCAGAGGGGGGAAAATCCCCCATTCCTGCACACAGCTGCACATCCCTCGAAGCCAGCGGATAGGAATGGATTTGTGCCCTGCAAGGACCAACCAGCATCTTCATTAAGATCCCTGTTTGCTGGGCAGTGACAAATCTTGCCCTCAGAACAGTGATTAAGGTTTAATTTTATTCGGGATTATGGGCAGCTCTGCTTGCAAAGCAGCCAAGGTTGGGCACATGTTGCCTGGAAATGAACGTTCCTCCCCAAAGTGCTTAAGCAGCTTTGGATAAGAAATGATGGTTTGGGGAAGATTAGGAGCGTAAAAAAGATCTCCAGGCTAAGAGGACGCTCAGATACAGTGCCATCGTGGGCTCAGGGAGAAATGCTCAGGGTCTGAGGCTTCCAAATTGCTTGGGAGAAGCTGGTGGGAGAAGGATGGGTTGGTGAAGGTGGTGGATTCACAGATGGGTGAGGACAGCCAAATTCCCGGGGATGAGGTGGGGGGTGTGTTTATAAATCATCAGCAGGGAAATTTCCAGGCTTCAGGTTGCTTAGAGAACCAAATCAGCATTTCTGGGGGTTTTATGGTGTGGCAGCCACCAGGAGCATCCCTCGAGATGGAGTTTGGGTGTCATCTTAAACACAGTGGGGAATAAAATCTGTCTTGCCCAGCCCAAGAGCTGAGCTGGGAGATGGACAGAGGGCTGGAGGAGAAGCAGAGGGAAAGGAAGAGCAGCCTCTGGGATGCAGATATTTCTCCTGATATGCAGTTCCCTGCTCCTGCAATCCTCTCTCCTCTGCTTTTCCTCACAGGTACAGGTTTATTCTGCCAGAGAATGGTATTTAAATGCAGGCAGTGATGATTATTTGTTCTCAAACACATATGTTCTTCCCTCCCCTGAGAGCAGGGGGAGGAGGACAGCGATGAGAGCCGGCGAATGTTTCACCCTCGCTGCAGTGACAGCTTTGATTTGTGAAACAGCTTGGAATAAAACGCCGGTAATTTTTCATGGAAAAACCAGTGGACATAATTTTTGAGTGTCTGAAAGAGAACAGCAGAGAGCTGAAATGCCTGGATACGCCATTGTGTGGGTGCCAAAATCCCGGATGGATATAAAACTCAGTGTTTTCAACCCAGAGAAATAACACTACAATCATCCCTGGTTAAGCAGATTCCGCTTGTTTATTGTTTTCCAGTATCTGCAGCTCTGCTCATCAATTTTTCACATTATTCCTTGGCTGTTTCCTCATGTTCTGTCCCTTTGCTGGTTTGATGTTTTGTTCTCTGGAGACTTCTTCCATAAATTTTTATTATTTCCTCCGAGAAATCTTTTTTCATGATTCCCAATAAGAGCTGGGACTGCGATATGGTGGAGGGAGAGCAGAAATCTGACCAGTGGAAACTCCTTTAACTTAATGCCATGGAAAAACCCCTCTGGCTCCCTGTCAGCCAAAGAAGGTCAAACGCAGTCCGAGCTGCAGCTCTGCCAATGGATCCTAAATCCAGTATTTAATCGATCTCCAGCTTCATGAACCCCAGCCTGGCAGTGCTGACAGCAGCCCTGACATCAGCGTGATGACACGGGCACAAACATGACTTCACACTGCCAGCTCTGCTCCCAGCAAGCGCTGCAAAAGACCTTCTGTTCAATTAGTTATTGCTAATGAGGGTTGCTTGCAGGATGAGGTGGGACTGGGGAGAGCAAAGCTGGGCTGGCTCGGTGCTTGGGGCAGGGGGTGTTTGACACTGGTGGGGCAGGGGTTTAAAACAGGGCTTAAAATGGGTACAAAACAGGGGTTTAGAGCTGAGGTTTAAAACAGGGTTTAAAGCAGGGGTTTAAAAAGGGTTTAAAACAGGGGTTTAAAATGGTTTAAAACAGGGTTTAAAAAGGGTTTAAAATGGTTTAAAACGGGTTTAAAGCAGAGGTTTAAAACAGGGTTTAAAGCAGGGGTTTAAAGCAGGGGTTTAAAGCAGAGGTTTAAAACAGGGGTTTAAAGCAGAGGTTTAAAACAGTGGTTTAAAACAGGTTTAAAGCAGAGGTTTAAAGCAGGGGTTTAAAGCAGGGGTTTAAAACAGAGGTTTAAAGCAGGGGTTTAGAGCAGATCTTGGGCTCACCTTGGCTGTGGGATGAGTTTTCCAGGCCAACACCAGCCCACAGCCCAGGTGGTTGGAGCTGGAGCTGGAGCTGATCTTCAGCTTTGGAGGAGGTTTTTGGAGATTCGTCTTCAAAGAGATTTGTGGAGATTTATCTTCGGCTTTGAGGGAGATTTTTGGAAATCCGTCTGTGTGTGATCTGCATGAACCCAACCCTACACAGGGGAATAGGAAGGTTCCCAAGGAGCAGAGCTGGAGCCTTGGTGCTGCAATCAGATGGAAAACCAGACTTAGACCTTCCCAGAACTGCTGGGCACATCCAACACCAGCCCATCACTCAGGTGATGAACCAAAACCTTCAGCTCTGGAGCTCACCTTCAGCTTCTGAGGAGGTTTTTGGAGATCCTTTTCCAGTTTTAGAGGACTTTTACAAAGATTCATCTTCAGCTTGGAAGGAGATTTTGGAAATTCATCTGTGATCTGGCCAAACCCAGCCCTAGCCAGGGGAATAGAAAGGTGCCCAAGGAGCAGAGCTGGTGCCCTGGGGCTGAAATCACATGGAAAGCCAGACTTAGGCATTCCCAAAATTGCTGGGCACATCCCTCTGAAGAATGATGGGCGTGGGGTGTGCTGCCATCACTGCCCTGCCAGTGCTGAGCCTGTGGATGTCCTTTCTGAATTGAATTCAAATCTAGAACCACCACCATTAAATCACCCAAAGCCCAGAAGAAATATTTAGGAAAAGGGAATGTTCCAAGTGACCACAGTGGGATTCAGGGAAATGGTTACCAAGAATTCACATGGCAACTCCTTTTTTAATAAAATGAAGAGGGCAGGAAGAGAACTATTCAGACTTGACAAAACTGCTTGTCACCCACCCCAATGATCCCCACCTTCACTGCATCCATGAAAATCTGTGCCCACAGAAGGAGGCAATAAAAGCCAATCCAAGGGGAACAGCATGAGCCAGAACTTGGGATTGTGTAAATAAAGCACGGGGTGACATTGCTGGGGCAGAGGGGATTTATACCAGCTGAGGATCTGGCCCATAAAGTGGGAATAACTCTTCCTGCCCTGTGATTGATGCTCTCCAGTTATTGACTGCTCCCCAATAAGCCTCTGCTATAAACAACCCGGGCAGCAGAGAAGGCAATTGTGCCTTAATGAGCCCGTGGTTCAAAGCACTGCCCTGCTGCACTGACCCTTCTATAGATCAGAAAGTCTCCTTGATTTAATTACCTTACAGAACCCCAGACTAGACAGCTCCAAACCTCATTTATACCCTGATCTTGCTATTTTTTTTTTGATTTTGGTGCACTTTATAGTGATTTACAATTCAGCCAAGGGACTCTTCAGGCAGCCGAGGAGAATTGTTTAGAGGGGTTTGTGTGCAATTACATTTCTCTGAAGGAAAGGAAAAGGAAAAAAAAAAGGCACATTTTGAGACTCAAAGGTCTTGTCTCCTTTCCCAAGCACAAATAATAAGCAGTTCTGCCTTTTTAAGTGTAAAGGACTAGAAACTTCAAGGCTGGAATTAAGGGAATTTAAATCCGAGGTGAGAGACTGCACACACTGGAAATGTTCCTGTTTGGAAGTTCCCAATCCAGTGGTGCATGCAGCTTTCAGCAGATATTACAGGATTGTTCCACCAGGATTATCTCAGCTACCAGGGTATTTATTTTCCCCTTCCAATCTGTGGCACAGAGCAGTGGAAATAATACAATGTTCCCTTGCACTCACCAACGCCTCGTCCCTCCTGTCTCACGACGAGCCTCTCATTACAGGAGCCTCAACACATCCTCAAAAATTCCTCCTAAATTCATCAAATGACCCAGACTACATCTTCATTTCTTCTGGAGCAGAGCTGAACTGCAGCCACACGTGCAGCAAACAGCCCTGGCTCCTCTCTGCTGCTTCCCTGGCACATGGGATTCCATCTCCCCACTGGCAGGGAGGGATGAGAGATAAAAATTATGGATTGAAATCACAGAATGATGGAGCAGTTCGGGTTGGAAAGGACCTGAAAGCCCAGCCAGTGCCACCCCTGCCTTGGGCAGGGACACCTGCTGCTCTCTCAGGATGCTCCAAACCTGGCCTTGGACATTCCAGGGATGGGGCAGGCAGGGCTGCTCTGGAGGTTTTGCTGCAGAGAGCACCAGTGCTGGTACCGGCTCCTGCTGAGGGCTGGCTGGGGTCAGAAAAGGGACCAGGGCTGGTCTCCCAGGCTGGAGGCTGTGCCTGGGCTGAGTTGGGACCTTGTGCCCACCTGGCCCAGGCCAGAGCAGCTCCGGCCCCTCCGATGCTGCCAGATGTCAGAGCAGCTCCATTGGTGACAGTGTTTCACTCTTCACATTCCTGTTTTGTGACAGAATTGGATCACTAAAACTGCCACGTTATTCCCTTTCATCCCCTCCCTCCCCCCTTGATTAGCAGAGACACTTATTGCAGCTTTAATGGGGAGAAACAAGTTCCCTCTGTCCTTTTCCAGCCCTAAAAATACAAGAGTGTGTTTTCCAGAGGAGCTGATGATTGAGGTTTAAATGTTCAACCAGAATACATTAAAATGCTCTAAACATCAAGGAGGAAAAGGGAGCCCTGATACCCAGAGGAAAGTGGGGTGCTTGAGCTGAGTTACAGCCCTGTAATTATTGGTGCTGTCAGAGCTTAAAATCTACAACATTATTTTTAGGCCCCCGTCCAATCCACAAAAAGATCTCTAAAATAATTGCAAAAGGACCTCACTTGAAGACTGTTTGTTTTGGAAAAATAGAAATCTTTGCTCCATTTCAGCATATTTCAGCTTGGAGAGCAGTAATATTTTATTTGTGTTGAAAGAAGGCAAGGGCTTATTCAATATTAATAAATGGTTTACAGCATGGGTTAAAGTTCTTTTCTTATTCCACCCTGCAGCCCTGCCCAGGAGACTCCACTCCTGGGGGAGAAGATGTTTCTGTTGAAGGGACTTGAAATTAAAGAGAAATAATATTCACAGGGTATAAATCTGCCCAAATCGAGACATTTTCTGCTCAATGTTCTGCTACATTTTGCACATTGGTGCTAATTAGTGGTGTGAGCTAATTAAGAGCAGTATGTTAATAGGACACTGATAATAGGGACTTGACCCATTCCTGGTCCAGGTTTGGAGCCCTCTGAGCCCCAGACAGACCCTGGGGGTGACATTAAAGACTCCAAATCCAACTGTCTGTGGTCAGAGACGAGAAAGGGATGGAAAAGAGGTACCAGGAGAGTAAAAAAAGGGAAACAGATCCTAAATCAGGGGGATGAACTTTAATGGATGAGCTTTAAGGTCCCTTCAAACCCAAAGGGAAAACACAGATCCTAAATCAGGGGGGTGAACTTTAATGAAAGAGTTTAAAGGTCCTTTCCACCCCAAACCCTTCCATGGTTCTCTGGGTTTCCCTGAGGAGGATTGCAGCCTGCAGGTGACAGAAGGGATTGAATTTTGGCTACTCTTGAGGATGCACAAACCCCCAAAAAAGCCCATTTAGACCCAAAAAACACCCCATTTTCTGCCTTCTTGATTTTCTTTGCTTTGCTCAGTGGAAGTGTTCTTGTTCCGTGGAACAAGTGTTTCCCTCCCACCCCAAACCCTTCCATGGTTCTCTGGGTTTCCCTGAGGAGGATTGCAGCTGCAGGTGATAGGAGGGATTGAATTTTGGCTACTCCTGAGGATGCACAGACCCCAAAAAAAAGCATTTTCTGCCTTCTTGATGTTTTGCTTTGTTCAGTGGAAGGAAGGGGAGAAGGGAAAAGGTTTGAGGTCGTGGTGGCAGCTCTGGCACAACCCTTCAGGCTGCTCTGGCTCCCTGGGTGTGTGCAGAGCTGTCCCAGCTGTCCTGAGCCACCCCTGGGAGAGCCACAGCCCTGCCCGGAGCTCACCCACATCCCAGGCTGGACTGGGGCTGGATCCCACGGCACAGGTGGGACCTCCAGGGGTTTAGGAACCAAAACCTTGCAGGCCACAGAGCTCGGCTGGGACCTTCACAGACCCCCTGAGCCTCGGGGTGCTGCTGACGGTGGTCACCAAAGGGCCTGTGCCCCTCCAGGGGGGCATTTCAGTCAGTCAGGGACTGCCTGAGGGGCTGGCACCTGGAGAACCATCAGCAACACAGCCCCCAAGGAAAACAGCTCTGTGTGAAGAGAAAAATGACCCCAGTAATAACAGCAGGGAGCTGCAGTGGCTGCAGGCCAGTCCTGGCCTTTATCTGCCCAGATCTGATTGGAATTGTGGCTGGGAGCCCCTCCAGGGGACAGCTTTGGAGCACAGGTGTCAGGAGTTCCCTGTCCCTCTCCTGCCTGGGCACTGCCCTGGCACACCTGTGCTGAGCCTGGGAGCTGCTGCAGTGACTCTAAACCCAAATCTGCTGTTTTACCCCACAGACGGGACAGAGGGAGCGAAACCCCTGGGGATGGGCACCCTTGACCTGGGTTTTTGATTAATTGCAGATCAACAGGAGCCAGCAGAGTTTCAGAATGGATTATCTCAGCTACCAGGGTATTTATTTTCCCCTTCCAGGGCAGGGCTCCTTGCTGGGTAACTCACAGCGCTGCTGGAAAGAGTCACAGGGTGGTTTGGGTTGGAAGGGACCTTAAAGATGATCCTGTTTCACCTCCTGCCGTGGGCAAGGACAGTTCCACATTAGTTTTAAACATTAACCAAGCCCTGCTGCAGAACCCAGAGATGCTGAGGGGACAAAGCTCCTTCCCCTCGACTTTTTACCTCAATATTTTTTTTTTAAGTGCTGCTTTTCAGAGCTCCCAAGTGCTGGGGACTCCTCTGCAGGCAGCAGCTGAGCAGGGCTGTTTATTTATAAGAGTCAACCAGAGGCACACAAAAGGTTATGGCCACGGGCCAAATGTCTTTGACATCATAGCCTGTCATTAATGGCATAAATCCTCCGTGATTTCATTTCCCACTGAGCCAACCAGCATCTCTCCCAGATGATTTCAAAGGAAAAAAAAGTCTAAACATTTACCTTCAAACCCCAAACAGATCATATCGTTCCATTCTGCTTGCCTGATATTAAATATATTCTCCTGCACATGGCATTTTTATGGCAGGTTGTGACCACTCCTGGAGCTCGTTTCAATAGGAGATAGGCTCAGAAAGAGAAATTTTCTTATTGTTCCCTAAGGGGACAAACAAAAAAAAAGACATTTCATTCAACAAAACCTTTTCTAACCACTGCACTTTGCTGTTTTAATGTATTTTTGTCCCCCAGATCTCTGTCTGAAGGAGAGAAATCTTTAAAAGCTTGTTCTCTGTGCCACAGTGTGAGAATGTTTAATGTGGACAGGCTGGAAAAGTTTCCCTTCACACCATTTTCGTCCCCTTTTTTTTCCATCACATCCATAATATGCACGTGGTTCTGTGCAAAACATTAGGAAATCACTCTGAGCATGAATGGTCTGAATATACCTGTAATACCTGAATATTTTAATTTAAATCCTTTGGGCTTTCAAGCCTTCCTGACTTTCTGCTGATGGACAATGCACTGCTTGCTAAAAAGCCAAGTGGAAAATATTTGATAATAATATCTGATCGTTTTTGAGCAGTCATTGCTGGCTACTGAGCTGGGCCTAAAATGCCCAGGAAAAGTTTTCCAAAGCAGGGCTGGCACTAAACCTGCTGGGATAAACCAGGAATTCTATGTTTATATGCAAAAGCAGAGAGCCAGAGAGTTGGGTTTGAGCTCACTTTGGGGAACATTTGCTGAAATGGCTCCGGATTGCCCCATTTGAGAAGAAAAGAGCCTGACAGGATCCTGCCCCCGCCAGCAAATGTCCATAAAGTCAGGGAAGCTCCCACTTATCAGCTGCCCCGCGAGGAGAGGTTAATTACCGCAATTACACTGAGTCCTGAGATCCAGATGAACTCAAAGAAAGCAAATTTAGGCTCAGCCCAAGCCCAGGTCGGGTCTGGGCACACGGGGCACCCTCAGAGGTGATTTGGTGCCAAACTCCTGGAGCTGCCTCTGCTCAGCCCCTGCAGGCTCCAGGGAAAGGGGATCCCATGGAGCATCCGCAGCCCCAGGGAGGATCCCCAGGCTGAGAGGATGAATGTGAATTTACCCTCGAGGGCTGGAGAGAGAGAAGCAAAGCCCCCCCAGGCTCTGGTGACGGGGCTCAGAGGAGAAAGGACAGGACTGGAGCTGGACACGACAGCACAAAGCTCCCGCCTGAGCCACCTCTCCTGCCTGCATCCCACCTCCACCCCACACCCCAAGAACAGCAGCAGGACCTCCAGCATACCTGAGGAAATAAAAATTGGCCGTTTCCCCCTTTTTTTTTGGGCGGTCTGGAGTCCCGGGAGGCAGCGGCGAGCAAAGGCTCCCCAGCCGTGCCGACAGCGGGGCTGTGTCAGAGCCCTCCTGCCAGAGCCAGAGTTAAATATTCCTGCAAAGCACCAGTAGCCTCGTTCCTGTGACTAACGCATCCCAAAGGTGCCATAACATGCACGGAGGCAGGGAATTCTGGGGTGCTGGAAGGAGTACAGCGAGAGGAGGAGCTGCAGGGGAGAGGTTCTGAGGAAAGCCAGCCGGTTATTTTTCCACCATTTATCATCCTACTTTTACTCCGCTCCTCCAAGCGCCGAGATGAAAAAGTCCCACAGCTCCAGCACGGGCTGAGCCAGCCAAGAAAAAGAAAAGCAGCTTGCTCTGCTCCCCAGGGCACAGATTATGCCTGTGTGCTAGGGGTTTTTGATAGGTGGAGGAGGCAGCTTCAAGGAAGGAATGTGGTCATCTCCTATCAGAGACAAAATCTCGCTGCTGGAACGGGCTGAGCGTGTCTGGTGCTGGGTTTGGGTTTTGGCACAAATCACACAGGGCAGGGCTGGGTAACTCACAGCGCTGCTGGAAAGAGTCACAGGATGGTTTGGGCTGGAAGGGACCTTAAAGATGATCTTGTTTCACCTCCTGCCATGGCAGGGACACTTTCCATTGTCCCAGGGTGCTCCAAGCCCTGTGCAGCCTGCGCTTGGGCACTTTCAGGGATCCAGGGACAGCCACAGCTGCTCTGGGCACCCTGTGCCAGGGCCTGCCCACCCTCCCAGGGAGGAATTCCTCCCCAATATCCCATCCAGCCCTGCCCTCTGGCAGTGGGAAGCCATTCCCTGTGTCCTGTCCCTCCATCCCTTGTCCCCCTCATCTCCTGGAGCCCCTTTAGCCCTGCAATGCTGCAATAAAATCACCCAGGAGCTTTCTGCAGGCTGAGCAATCCCAGCTCTCGGCCTTTCCCCACAGGAGAGGTTCTCCAGCCCTCTGATCATCTTTGTGCCTGCAGAGCAGGAGGGAGAGGAGCAGCAGGAGGCAGATCCCAAATACTCCACTCATGGTCATTCCCAGGGCTCAGAGCTCCTTGGATGATGACCTGGGTGCAGCAAAACTCCACCAGCCTTTGGAGTAGATAAAGTCACCTGTAAAAATACTGGGAAGGTTCATCTTGGCCACCCACCACCATCCAAACCAGTCTTTCAGTGACATGAAAATCTCCGTGGAAGGAAACCTGCCAGACTTGTGTGAGGCTTTCAAGGACAACCTAATTAATTACACCTCAAACATATGCAAATATCTTTAATGTGCAACAAACCGGCCAAGTGTGAAAACCCAGGACAGAACAGGACTGTTCAGCCATTTCTGGAGCAGTGACACTGTCACTGATGGTGATGCCTTCAGGTTTCAGCTTTTTTTCTGTTTTTCAGACCCTGCTCTGCACTGGTGCACAGCCCTGGGCTCCCCTCAGTGTCACTGGGCTCTGTGCACGGGCTGGGCAGACAAAACAATCCTGCCCGGCCTCAGAACCACGGCCACCCTCTGCCCAGGGCCCCAGGGTGGGATTATCCCTTGTTCTGACACAGAGATGGGGCA
>VYXD01016579.1:244617-262870 GCA_013397195.1 Hylia prasina | reverse complement strand
TTTTTTTTTTTTTTTTTTTTTTTTTTTTTTTTTTTTTTTTTTTTTTTTAAATAAACTCCACTGTGCAAAACTGCATTTTCTTTGGTATCCACTTAGGTAGTTTGAACTTAGTACTTTTTCCTATGTATACATATCTTTTGTCTCGTTTTTCCTTTAGACAGAGAATTAAATTCTCCCCCCCAAAAAATCATAATTTTGCTGGAGGCTACTGATTGGCCTGATATTACATAATGCCCCTTATGTAATTGGAAAGAGAGAAATTGATTCTAGCTATCAACTACTGGCCTCAAAAGGAGTTTAAACTTTCTGGCAACATTGGCCTCTCTGAACTGATCATGAGCTTTTCAACGCAAAAAGTTCAACACTGACTTTTTTTTTTTCCTTTTTAAATTACACAAGAGAAAATAAAAACTACACTGCAACAAAAATAACCATTTGTGTTCATGTAGTTAGCAGCAGCTTTTTAAAAAATAATTATAATAATAATAATAAGGCAGATTCTTGCCTTTGTTATGCCATTAAAAACATTCTTGTTCCCTAGAGAGAAGCATTCTGGAAAAAGTTGAAAAAAAAAATAATAATAACCCAACCAAAGCTTGCCTGCAAGTTCAAGTTTTGTAAAAAAATATATACATAATTTATTCTACAACATATGTGCCTTCTGTTCATACTTAGACATGTTTAGTGCTTTGTGTTTAGAGTTCATTTCCTGTCGTCCCTCCTCTGAGGACAGCCCTAAAACCAGCCTGGGTTCCTCGGGTCTGCTGCCTTCACACCACTCTTCCACAGTACCGTAGTCTGCAAACTCTTCTGGGCCAACTTCTCAGGTCAAGGAGCCCTTGCCCGACGGGCACGGTGGGGGTTTTGCCTTGCAGCCAGGCGGGGCAGGCGGAGCCCGCCAGTCATATCTCCGACTCCCGCCGCAGCGGCCGCGGCTCCAGGGGCACCCCCGCCTGGTTGTGGTGCTCCATGTCCGGGTGCATGTCCGTGCTCATGCTCTCGGGCACCCCCGTGTCGATCTCGTCCTCCTCCTTGCTGCTGAGGGCCACCTCGTTCTCGT
Source organism: Hylia prasina (assembly GCA_013397195.1). Taxonomy (NCBI): domain Eukaryota; kingdom Metazoa; phylum Chordata; class Aves; order Passeriformes; family Sylviidae; genus Hylia; species Hylia prasina. The sequence goes on along the minus strand of VYXD01016579.1, from coordinate 261,810 downwards.
AGCAGAAGGAGTTGGCGTTGGAGAGGATGTATTTCTTCTCCGCTAAGTCCCTGGCACTGCAGATGGGTGTGTTGGGCACTTCGTACGTTTTGTGGAACCTCGAGTAGTCCACTTTGTAGTAGTTCTTCTCTTCGAAGAGCACGGGCTCGTAGCGGTGGCCCCAGAGGATCTCGTTGGCCAGATATGAGCTACGGCACTGGGTGGTCATGGCGGTGGCCTCCACCATGCCCTCCAAGATGACCACGATCTCAAAGTCAGCATTGTCCATGTCCTGCTTGCTCAGGTCATACAAAGGGCTGTCCTCGTCTATCTCGTGCACTATTGTAATGGGGGACACCAGGAAGATGCGGTCGATGCCGCTGTCGAAGCCCACGTTGATGTCGATTTGATCCAGGGGGATGTACTCCCCTTCCGACGTGATCCTGGATTTCAGGAGCTGCGCCCGCACGTGCGCCTCCACCAAGTGGCTTTTCCTCAGGTTCCCCACACGCCACATCAGGCACAGCTTCCCGTCCCTCATGGCCACCACGGCGTTGTGGCTGAAGACCAGGGTTTCGTTCCTCTTTTTTGGCTTAGCCATCTTTGCCATGACGGCGCCAATGATGAAGGCATCGATGATGCAGCCCACTATGGACTGGAAAACCACCATGAACACGGCGATGGGACACTCGTCGGTGACGCACCTGAAGCCGTAGCCGATCGTGGTCTGGGTCTCGATGGAGAACAGGAAGGCTGCGGTGAAGCTGCTCACCTGAGACACGCAAGGCTTGCTGTTCTCTTGGTTCTCCAGATCCCCGTGCAACAGCGCAATCAACCAAAACACACAGCCAAAAAAAAGCCAGGAGAGGATGAAAGTCAGGCAGAAGATCACCAGCATCCACCTCCAGCGGATGTCCACGCACGTGGTGAAGATATCGGCCAGGTAGCGCTGCCCCTTCTCGCCCACGTTGATGAACTGGACGTTGCAGTGCCCATCCTTCTTGACGAAGCGGCTCCGGCACTGCTGCCGGGTGTGGACCTTGCCCTTGCCGTTGCCGAAGCCGTTGGCCACGGCCATGGTGGACAGCTTCATGCCGTCCTCCTCCGAAGACACGATGCTGTAGCGGTTGGTGCGCACGCTGCCCATCACTACTGCCGGGGACTGAGGTGCTTCTGCTTTAGAAAACAGTCTGAGTTTCTGCAAAACCCTTTGGAGAAACAGTTTTGAAAGTTCTACAGGAACACACACACGCAGAAAAGCCGGGCGGAGGCCGGAGTCCCCAGAAGCCCTCGGACCAACCAAGGACGGTCTTCTGGCATGCAGGGTGAGCTCAGCAAGCCACCGTCATAGAGAGGGCATGGTCTGCAAGAGAAAGAGAAATGGCACTTTAGACCCTGGGGGAAAAGCACGAGGGATCAAGGAAAATGACACCTGTGGACCTGCAGGAAGTCCCCTCTTTCTCAAGGACGTTTTCAGCAGTGCTCAGTGTTGGCAGCTGTGCATGGACAGGGGTCACACATCGTTGCTGCGAGGAAGGAATTGCCCTTCCCGAAGGAAAGCACTGAAGGGATCGTGTCACAGCAGTCTGAGCAATATTCACTTTAAAGCTGGGCACGCAAAGGATCTCTCTGCTATTTATAACTGTGATTTCTGCTTATTTTGAAACAAACAATTCCCGTTAACAACCTTCTGTTCGAACACAAATACTGAAGTGGTTTGCAGCAACTTATGATGTGTCTCGTGGACTGTCTGACCCATGACAAAGCAGGCAGCAAGCAAAGGGGAAGCTGGAGACAGGGAATAAACTTGGGAAGCGCAGACAGCGGTGATTCCATGAAATTAAAGCATACACTATTGTTTTAATTAAGCTCAAAGAAGGGGTTGTGTATTCTCAGCAAATTTCAAGAACAAGGGCTGCAGTAGCTAACTGCATAAACTCATCGGGATCTCTGTAGTTTTTACACTCAAGTTTGGCCTAAGTTGTACAAAAATTAAATCTTTTAAACCTCTCATCTGCTCCTGCTAAGGCCACCAGCAAAACGTAGCAGAATCAGCTGAGTGCCCTCCTAACACCTCCAGGAGTGAGTCCCAGCACCTCCTGCCCGAGGCAGCCCCTTCTATCCCCAGTAGGTGACGGTCCCCAGGGTCCCCTGGGTCTGAAATGTCACCAATCAAAACTCAGCAGAAAGGCTACAGACCCCTCTTCCTGAGGGGAGAAGCCACCAAAACCTTGTTTCAGGGAGGTCTGGCTTAGACCCAGGTCTAGCTTTTAACAAGTGCGTCACCCATTAAGTCATGTACTGCACATCAGGAAATGGAACTGAAATACTGCAGAGGAGAAGGGATGCATTAAAGCAACTGCTCCAGCCACACAAGGCCCACGGAGGGAATAAAGCTCTGCTCGGGTGGAGAGCAATGTCTGCTGCCCCTTTGGCACGGCACGGGAGGCTCCAGAACCACTGACAGTAGCAGGGGATTAAATCACGGAGCTCTTCCTAAATTAATGTTATAAAACTCATCTGAGTTTCTCCAAAAGCCAACAAAACTGCAGCAGCCGTGGAGCACAAACTCCTGCCCCGCAGGACCTCTGCTCTTCCTCTGACTGGAACCTGACAACAGCTGGAGATAACATCTTATCTCCTTTCCCAACACCAGCAGCCCCTAAAGCCCTGCTGAGGTGCTCCAAAAACTTGAGCAATTTCAAACAACTCCTCGAGCCCTCCCACATCTTTCAGGCCACATTGCAGAGGCTTGAGCTCAGCAAACACTTGTTGGGAAAAGAGCAGGTGACAAACAGCACCATCATCAGCTTGGTGCAGGCTGCTTTTCCATCCAGGATCTCCTCGGGGTTTACTTTCACCTCCTCTTCTCCCCTAGCTCCTGTTTGTTGTGCAAGAATGTGTCCCGATGCCTCCTTGCCAAGATTACTCATCTGTGACTTCAGCTCAGACAAGACATTTTGGCAGCTCTTGGCGGGTTCTGAAATGCCCCTTTGAGTGCAGCTCTCAGCACTGAACACTTCTGCTGGAGCTGCCCTCGTACTTATTCTGGGCACTTATTCTTACTTTCACAATTGTCTTGCCTCCCCTGGGTAAAGGATCCACTCTTTCCCCCTCTTACACCTTTGTGTTCCCGGGGTTTCTCATTCCCGTCAGGATATCGTGCTCAAAAATACAAAAGAATTCTTTTAAAGCTCACTTAAATTATTTGTTTTGGCCAAACCCCTGCTTTTATTAGAAACCTGAACACGGCAGGGAAGTGAAATTACTGTTAATACATCCCACATTAAAAAAAAACAAAACAACTTCTTGAAAAGCCATTGCACTGCTCTGCAAATCGATCACTTTCATAAACCACATCCTATAATCACGGTCATGTTCGACTCCACGGTCAAAGCCTGTTTTGTTCCAAGCTGGTGGAAACACACAGCCTAGGAAACAGTTTATTCTGGAGTTTGGTTTTTTCCTCTTTTCTTTCCTGGATTTTAGAGGCAAACTCTTGGTGGAGGGAAAAGACAAGCAGTAGCATTTACATTGTCTGAATACGCAGCTTCTGCCACAAAAGTCTCAACCTGGGGACACTTGTTTGAATTCCAAAAATCCCTGAAATCCTAACACCAGTGTCCTGTGGCTGCATTTAGAAGTTTGGGATCTGAATTTGTCATATTCCTCCCCTGGGGGACCCGAATTTGTCATATTCCTCCCCTGGGGGACTGAGCACCTCTTCCCTCCTGTCCCTTGCCCAGATCCCTCCTCGCTGGCCGTGCTGTGGGAGTGCAGCTGCACCCCTTTGGTTCCAAGGACCCCAAAACCTTGGGGTGAGCCTGGGGGCAGCTTTGCAGCCCGCTGGAAGTTCCCAGCACAAGGCTCTGGCACTCTCCAGGACAGCAGAGCTCTCTGCCTGCTTTTCCAGCACAAAGTGCCTCTTCCTGTGAGTGCTGGGAGCAGGGTGGGATGGGAGCAGGAGCAGCACCACACACAGGGGTCAGAGGAGCAGCACCACACACAGGGGTCAGCCACAGGGGCTGACCTTGCTCCTGCTCCTGGAAATACAGGTCCTGTGAAATGCCCTCTGCATCTACTGCCTGCCCCAGCACCTGCTCCATGCTCACCCTGACCCTCACAACCACTTCCACCAAAAGTTCCCAAAAAAACCCAGGAACAATGCAAAGTAAAGCTACTTCTTGTTGTGCCAATCCACCTGCTGCTCCAAGGCTGGACAAGGCTGCTGCCCTCCTCCCTCCACCCCAGCATCAGCTGCTGGTGGTACCAAAAACTCCAGGCTGGTGTGGGAGCAGCCCTGCAATCCTCACTGGGCAAAGGGAGCCAACCCAGTGCCACCCCCCCAGCCCAGTGCAGCCAGACACACACAGAGCTGTGCATTCAGTCATCACCAGCTGTGTGATGATCGTTATTATCATTATTATCATTAATCCAGGTGGCCTTTCCTCCTGGAAGGGAATACAAGGAATGCAATTTGGAATTACCAGCAGTGACAGGGACATGGGATTACTGGGATGGGATGGCTGGCTCTGCTGCGAGGGGATGCTCAGAGGAGGGAGGAAAACGGGGCTGTGCTGCATCTGCAGCATTTCTGAGCCAGCATCTGGGGACACGCCACGATGAGGAGCCCAAACCTTCACCTTGCCCTGAGCATCCCCCTCCAGACCTTCCCTGGGGAAGGACGCTCGCACCGCAGGGCACGGCAGGAGGGGGATTCGTGCCAAGGTTAAGGGCTGAGGGATAATTTGGAGCGCAGAGGAGCAGGGGAGGAGTAGAGAGGAGCAGCAGGGAGCGCTTGGAGCGGTTATTCCCCGGCTGACGCCACCGAGCCCTGCGGAGCCAGCCGGGCACATGTTGCCAAGAGAGCACCAGCACCACCTCAGCCAAGCGCCCTCCCCGCTGCCCTCGGAAAGCAGAACAAAGCAGCTTCTCGCCCCAGCCAAGCCTGCTCCCACATTCCTGCTCCCTCGCTGCCGGGCACGGCCACCCCTGTAACCTTTCTCCTTAAAAGTCATTCCCCAGGGCTCCTCCGCCGCTCCGGGCGCGACTCAAGTTACACGGAGCGGGGAGCTGCCTTCGCGAGAAGGATCTGACCTTCAGGCAGCGGGAGCGGGGGAGAAAAAATTAAAAAAGAGCACATGATGCAGGGAAATGGGTGCGAAGAAATAGGAGAAAGGGAAGGACAAGTGGCGCTCGCATCTGCTGTCCTGCCAAGGAGACGGGCTCGGGGTATTTGTAGCTGGTGACAAAATAACTGGGAGCGGAGCAGCCATCACCAGGGGGTGTACGCGGCGCACCGGCTGCGAGGATGGAAAAGCAAACAAGTGTAAAGGTAAGGCTGAGCCGCGGAGACAAGTGCGGGCAGCCCGCGGGTGGGGACAGAGCCGCGGGTCCCCAGCGGCCCCCGCCCCGCTCACCGCCCCCCCAAATCCATCTGCCTTTGCTTATCAGTATTTTTTCCTTTCACTGTCATGAGCTAAGCTGAAACAATACAGCTCTCCGCTGCCTTTCCAGATGCTTTTTTTTCCTGCTTCCCATTTTTTTGGCAGGATGGTCAAAAATGCAGAAGCCCCGCAGTTTGCACCGTGCGATGAATGAAGCTACAGGTTCATTTCACACCCCTCTAGACCATCCCGGACTCTCAAACCCGGACGCATCCCAGCGCCGAGACTCGCCGCTTCTGCCCTCTCTCCGTGCAGGAAACAACAGGCGAGAAGGCGGCGAAGGGATGGAGCGGTGCGCTTTGTGTGACACGGAGTTGTCATGCGAAGTTGCAGCCCTTCCCCGGGATAAAATATCCCGCGGGGGGGGAAAAATGGGGGGGAGCAGCTGGTGCATGGAAAGTTATGAGCACAAACAGATGCTGGAAGCAGATGCTCGGGCGCTCCAGCCATACCTATCGAATTATTTTAGGCGCTGAGAATAGCTCCGTGAGAAACGCAGGAGTTCCCCCTCTTCTCCAAGCCGGAGGCGGCGGACGCTTTATCGCGGGGGTATCGCGACAGCGCGCGTGCCGCGCATCGCCTCCGCTGCTCGGGGAGGCGGGAGAGACGCGGGGAAGGAGGCGATCCTTACCTGCGGCGGCCGCGAGGGAGGTGCCGGTGACGGAGAAGGGGTAAGATCCGTGGCGAGGCCGTGCCCGGTGCCCGCTCCGCTCGCACTGCGCTCCCGCCCGCCCGCGGCCCCTTTTTGCGGGCGGCCATGGCACCTTTAATACGGCCCCGCCGGACACGCCCCCCGCGCGCCCGCAGCCAATCGCGGCACGGGGCGGGGCCCGGGGGGCGGGGCCTCCGTGGGCGGGAGCCTGGGGGAGGGNATGGAGCGGGCATGGAGCGGGCATAGAGTGGGGATGCAGCGGCAATGCTCCGGGAACGCTCCGGTAACGTTCCGGTAACGCTCCGGTAACGGAGCGGGGATGCACCCGAGCGGCGCACGGAGCCGTGTTCCCGCTGCCGAGAGGGGCCCGGGAGAAGGCGCTGGGTCCCCCGGTCCCCGGTGCGGAGGGTCCGGGGAGAAGGCGCCGGATCCCTGGATCTCCGGGTTCCTGGTGCGGAGAGTCCCTGGGTCCCCCCTGCGGAGGGTTCCGGGTCCCCGGGATCCCCGGTGCGGAGGGTCTCCGGTGTGGAGGGTCCCCGGGTCCCCTCTGCGGAGGGTGCCAGGAGAAGGCACCGGGTCCCGGCTGCGGAGGGTCCCCGGCTCCGCGGAGACTCGGTGCAGAGGGTCCCGGGAGAAGGCGCGGGGTCCCTGGATCCCCGTGCGGAGGGTTTCCAGGAGAAGACGCCGGGACCCCGGGATCCCCGATGTAGAGGGTCCCGGGAGAAGGCGCCAGGTCCGCGGGTTCCCGGTGCGGAGACTCCCGGGAGAAGCCGCGGTGGAGAACGGAGCTGGCCGCGCTCTCGGCTCTGCGGGGCGGCAGCGCCGGGGCGGTTTCGTTCCCCGGCTCCGGGACGCTCCGGTTGCGCCCGCGGGCACCCGGCACCTGCCGCCGGCATCCCCTCCCCGTCCCTCGGCAGCGATAAGGGCTTGTGCGGGACTTCACCGGGAGTTTGGGATGGTCCCGGGTGGGAGCTGGCTGCCCGCTCGCTCCCGTTCCCATGTTTTGGGATGTCCGAGGCCCCGGACAGTGCGAAAAACTACCGGAGACAGAAAAGTTTCGTTCCCTTTGTCCCTCTCTTTATTTTTGTGAAGGGAAATGCTAATGTGCAGGGCGTCCCATCCCAAACTCCCGACCCCAGCAGGCACGAGAAGCCAGGCAAGCACAACACCGCTCCCAAACCGAAAATCCTGCTCTTTAACTGAGTGAAACATCCCTGTCCTAAACAAGAGCTTTGATCCCCGGTCTAAGATCTCTTGGAGCAAGGCTGGAAGCAAGGGCAGGACGAGCATGGCTGCAGTGCGTGGGATCCTCGGCTTTCCTCCCTGAGTCACCTGTGGCAGCTCGGTCAGGCTGGCCAGGGTTGAAATACGCAGAAATCCACATGATTTTTAACAGCTTGTCCTCCCTACAGTGGACGTGGCCTGAGACAAAGAAAATAAGGATGAAATGCCTGGCCGGGAGCCTTGCAGGAACAGAAACAGCCTCGTAAGCGCAGCCCGAAGTTTGCCAAGCTCCGGCTGTGATGGGCAGCGCAGGGGTGGTGTGTTCCAGGGCAGGTGTCCGCAGCAGGACACTGTCCCTGCCCCCGGGAAGGGACAACAGCTGAAATCCACGGGGGAGTCCGTGGTGTGCTGGAAAAATACGGTGACTGCTGAATGCAGGGGGGCAGAGCGGCCCAGGCTTTAGGAATTGCCATAAGCACCTGGAATTGCACCCAGCGCTGCCACAGCAGCCCCTGAAACACCCAAAAATGAGTGCAGGGGATGCTCCCGCGAAAGGCAGCGGGAATCAGCAGCAGGTCAGCCTGGAGCTGCTGAGGGACAGACTGCTCCAGGCGGGTCGGCCTCCTGAGAGCTTCTTACAATGTCCAGAGCAGGCTGTAAATATGATTCCTTACTTTCCACAGCAATGCCAGTGCCTGCAGTCGCTCCTCGTTGCTTAAACTCTCCTCCTCCTCCTCCTCATTTCTTTGCTAAGTTTCCAAGTCTGCCATGAGCTGTCTTTAAACACTCGGCGGAGAAGCTTTTCCCAGATGCTCTCCCGGCGCAGAGGCTGCAGGAGCAGCCTGCCCGTGCTGCCGCTGCTCCGTCCCGACTGCCGTGCCCGGCCCCGGCGCTGTTCGCCCAGGTCCCGCATCCCCAGTGAGGAAGTGCCGCACTGTTGCAGCAATAAACACAACGGCCGAGGGCAGCTGGTTCACAAGCGCCACATTTGTGAGCGCGGGAGGCGCAGAATTTACGTGGTGGGCAGGGGGAAGCAGAGACAAGTGCTTCTGTTGGTTGGGCAATCTGGGCAAGTTGGGCAATCGCGCTGTTTGTGGGCTGTTCTTGGGTGGTTCTGCTCGTTTGCAAGGGGAGGAGAAGTCCCAAACTCACGGATCTGCAAAGCAAAATCTCTAACGGGGGATGACCGCAATTAATTTATCCATTTAGTGAGAAGAAGATAATTAAATCCACAGGATTTGAAAAACACGGGCACAGTTCATGTACCTGCATCAGAGAGAAAACATCCTTCGTGTTTCTCTTTGTGTACTTCCCATGAACTGCTAAAATAGCAACAACTTGAGGCACCTTGAAGAATTTGCCCATCTACGTGTCAGTGAAGTAAAGGGCTGTGATCCACTCCTGCTAAGAGATACTCTGCTGGTGGGTGGGTGCAGCAATTCCCTGTGCAAAACCCCCAAGACATTCCAGACTGCAGCCCAGGCTTCGGAGCCTCTTACTCAGCCTTTACTCACGCGAAGCGGCTGATCAAAAATGCAGCCCTACTACAGATTTATCTGCCCGGATGAGTAAGGCTTACTCAGCCATTCAGCACTTCACACGAGGCAGGGCAGAGCAGATACATCACCAGTTTCACAGCTCTCTCAAAGTCGGGGCAGCCGTGCCCAGAAAGCTCTTCTTCCAATGAAATATCGATTCTAAACCCACTGCACGCATAATGAAAACCATAACGGAGCCGCCTGCGTGGGCTCCAGCGAGAGGAGCCCTTCCAAACTTCCAAACAGGGAAGCTGAAGTTACATGAAAAGTTTCTAAAAAACCCTTTCCTGTTGCAACAAGCCAGGACAAAGAGGGTGAGACAGCTGAAAACTTAACCCTCGGCACTGAGCGAGGGGCTCACTTTCCTTCTCTCCGTGAGTGGTTTTCCAACCTGACGTAGCCTTGCCTTGGAAATCTCTCGCTGAAATATTAGAAAAGTGACATGAAATGGTCGTGGGCTGAGAGATTTTCAAGGCAAGACCCTTTATCTGCAGGAAAAAATGGTACCAAGGGAGAGGAAGGGCTCTGGGAAGGAAGAACATTCAGAATTTGTCTCCCCTTTTTCCGTCACAATTCTCCCCTCGGTTGTCACCACAGCCACCCTGTCCCTCAGCTCGCAGATTCCCCCTGGAAGGAAATCTGGGAGTTGTATTGCAGGCCCAGACCTTGGACCAGAGGTTTCAGCCCCAGTCTCACTCCACGGGAGACGTTATTAAATTGCTTTTTCTGTCTTGGCGCTGAAAGGACCTAATTATCAGATTGCATTAGTCCTCATCTCTTCAAGTGGCCAAATCTGCTTTGGTTCTCAAGGATTTTATTGCCAGCTGAAAATGCCTTAATTGTATTGTACTTGCAAAGAAAACACGGGCTGGGGGAATCAAAGCTTTCCACAAGAGGAGAAGAAATGCCATAAATAACACGCTGGGCTTTTTGTTTTTTTGGGTCTCACCATTTCCATGCGTGTAAACTGGCATGAGTTTGCCTTTCTTCCCTAACCATGAAGTCAACTGGAAAAAATTCCTCAGGAAAAGGTGGTTTCCCCATTCCCAGTAACCTCCTGGGGTTTGGGCATTGACTGGATCTTTACGGGTCTGATGCTGGGACCTCCAAGGGAAAATGAACCCACCTTGGTAAGAGGGAGTGGGGAAATCCAGTGAAAACTCCACAGAGAGGACTCTGCACGTTTGATAAGACTTGAGAGAGCAAATAAATAGATTTGCAAGCAAACGTGCAGTTCTGCTCGATAAAAATGGGTTTGTCCATGGGAGGGATGGAAGTGGACAGGGGAAATTGAATTTGGGCTTTATGTACCTGAGAGGAGTGGAACTCGCACACCTCAACCACATTTGTTTTCTTAACCATATACTTTGCATCCAGAATCTTCATTTAAGACTTCAGGCTGCCTTAGTTAGGCTTATCCTAAAGGCAAATCACCAGCCAGCCACTGTATTTTGGGAAAAAATATATATATTTGGGAAAAAATATATATATATTTTCAGTCCTTGCTGCTGCAGGAGGGGGATGTGGGGAGCAAGGTGAAGAAATCTTGAAATACTGAATTCCAAACAGAAATGCACTTCCAGCAGGAGCTGTATCTAGCTCCCAATCCAACAGCAACCCACCAATTCTGCCAAGGAAAACTCCTTTCCGACGCTCTGTTCCGCGTGGCTCGGTTCTCACCAAATTAAGGCGCCTAATTTAAAGCACCTTGAGTTCCCAGCTGAACTTTCAGACCCAATAAAATGTGGTGCTGGTAAAAAGGGAGCTCTGAGCTCCCCAGGCAGGGTCAAAGGCCTTCAAACGATCAGGAAATGTTCCTCTGATATTTAATGTACACCTGGCACATTCCATATTTTCTCCAAGCAGACAGGTCCAGCACCGTTCAGGGACCTGTTGCCACAATCCAGGATTGTGCATAATCTTCCAGAAATGCAGTAAATGTAAAGGACATCTGGCATTGTTTGTGACACAGCAATATTCCATATTCTTCCTTCTCAAGCCATCAGTCAGCACTTTGTGCCCAAAGACAGCAGCGGGGAGCTGTTTTCAGATTAAGGGGAAGGAATTTTCAGATTAAGGGGAAGGAATTTTCAGATTAATGGGAAGGAATTTTCAGATTAAGGGGAAGGAATTTTCAGATTAAGGGGAAGGAATTTTCAGACTAATTCAAATTAATTCAAATTGATTTTCAGAGGAGGAATTAGTGTGAGTGATCAAGTGGCCACACGATGACATATTCCTCAAGCTAAGATTTTCCTATTAATCCCCCAGGTATCTGCTGATCTCCCACTGCTCCCATCCTTTGGATATCCCCAGGGAAAGGGAGTTAATGGTTAATAAAACTTGCCAGAGTGGTGAGAACACGCTCATGGAGCTGCCATGGGGATGTTGACAATTCCTGGAAGGAAAAGGGTTAAGAGCCAGCAGCTTACACACACACACAAGTGTGGGACTGCACTTTCATTCTCTCCCTGGCAGCTCCCCTTGTTCAGTGCCAGGTTTTCCAAAATGGGGATGGGCTCCTGCTCAGCGGGGCGAGGAGATCTTGGTGTTTCTCTGCTTTAAAAACCTCTGGTTGTGGATCTTGCCCGTGAGCAGGAGGATCTCAGGGACGTCCATGGGGTTTTAGTGGTTCCCTGCTGTGGGCAGTCACAGGATCAGAGTCATAAAATCCCAGAATTTGGGTTGGAAGGGACTTTAAAGTCATCCCACCCCGGCCCCTGCCATGGCAGGGACACTTCCCACTGTCCCAGGCTGCTCCAAGCCCTGTCCAACCTGGCCTTGGACATTTCAGGGATCCGGGGGCACCCACAGCTGCTCTGGGAATCCCATCCCAGCCCCTCCCCACCCTCACAGGAAGGATTTTTTCCCATCCAGCCCTGACCTCTCCCAGTTTTGTACCACTGCCCTTGTCCTGTCGCTCCATCCCTTGTCCAAATCCTCTCTCCATCCTTCCTGCAGCTCCTTCAGGTAGTGCAAGAGCCACAGCGAGGTCACCACGAAGCTTTGTCTCTCCAGGCTGAGCAACCCCAATTTTCCCATCTTTTCCAACCCCAATTCTTCTCTTTTCGGGGAAAATGCAAAGAGATTCAGGATCGTTCAACCAAGTCAAGCCACCTGCTCTCTCCAAAGCCCTGGTGGTGCTCAGGGGACTTTCCAACCTGCCCCGCAGAGCCCAGGAGGCTCAGGGAGAGGGGCTGGGCTGTGTTTTTCTAATTGCACCAGGCAGGGATAAAAGCAGAGACCTGAGAGTGCCACCACGGGCAGAGACGTGGAAAGCTTCCAATGGGAAAAGGGAGTGGCAAGAAGGAACAAGAGCTCGTTTGCAACAGAAAGAGCTGGAAAGTTTCTGTCTTTTCTGAGCAAAATCACTGCAAATCACCTGCCTGTTCTGCACCTCTCCTCCTGCCACGGTTGTATTCACGCCTGGGGCACCAAGGGCAGCTTCACCTCCCCCGGTGAGGTTTGGCGGTGCCTGACAGGGAGATGGTGTGGGAGATGTGGGCACAGGGTGGAATCTGCTCCCAGCAGTGCTCAGGGAGCCTCTGGCAAGCCCTGCATGGCTCCCCTGCACTGCTGCATTTCTGCTGCTGAGCGTTTATTACCGCTGTAATTTATGACCAATCAGGGGATCCACTCCAGTGAAAACTGCATTTGTAAGCCTGAAAGGATCTGATTTCTGCTAACTCCACGTAAATGACTGCTCCCCTCTGTTTCTCACACTTTTTATTCCAGTAGATTAACTGAGATCAAATGCCCTCAGTGTTTTCTATCACTTTGTACCAGAGCCTCAGAATCCGCCTGCACTCTGTGGCCACAACATAAATGACAATATCAGAGTTTATTTTCTCTCCTGGAAAGCAAATAAACTGTGCTAAAAACGGAGAGTTAGATCACTGGCCATTGTGGAAGGAAAGCCACGGCAGAAAACAAGCTGGAGTTTCCTGAGGAGGCAGCACTGGGGTTTGTAGATCCACTGGGAACTTCCATCCCCCTGGCACTGCAGGAGGCTCTCCCTGAGAGGGGTCTGGGGAGCTCTGGGGGTGTTTGTGCTGCATTCTGCCCATCAACAACGACTGGATTTCTCTACCAGGTGCACCAGGGATGGTCCTGGCGATGCTGGAGTTGGCTGGGGAGCAGTCCCAGCTGTTTTTTGGGAGCCTCAAGCCCTTCCAGAGCCTTCAGAGCATCTTTTCCCCCTTTTGCCCACCCTTCCCTGCTCAGGAAGCCAAGGAGATCCTGGCCAGGACACCCAGAGCTGCTCCCTGGCACAGCTGGAGCTCAGCCCTTCCCAGAACTCCTGCAGGGCCGGGAAAGGGGAGCACAAATTAAATCAGCTGGCACCTCTCAGAATGTCCCTCCAAACTAAAACTGAACAGATGAGTACAACCCAAAAGTGCTGCTTAAACTTCCTGAGATTGTTTTGGGCTGATTACTTGGACCAGCCCTCCAAGGCCCACCCGTTAGAACACCTCTGCCACTTGAAAAATCTGTCGTCAGAGGGGAAATTATCCTCAGCAAGTGAACGCCACAGCTTCCTTTCCCTGCTATCACGATCTTGTGCTGCTTATTTGCGTTGCTGGTGCCATTTTGTGCCTCCAGGCCCAGCTCTGCCCTTCACTTACGCACAGGGGGAGGATTCCCCACCCACCCCGGGCATCCTGCGCTGGAATTGGGGCCAAACTCAGTGTCCTGTGCCTGAGGCAGGTGCCAGGAGGGGAAGGAAGGATGGTGGCAGGAGGAGGCTCTCTCCTGGTTTGTGCTGGGAAAGGCTGAGCCTCATGAGTTGCTTTGTAATCTCCCTAATTCCTCAGGAGTTGGCTTTGATCCCCCAGTATTGTTTGAGCTGATGCCCAAACCATATTAAACAGCCTTGTGACAGGGACTGGAGGGGAAAGGTTGTGCTTTTTCCCATCAAATGTTGAGCAATCAGCGTGGAAAGCTGATAAATGTCAGGGCTGGTGACAGAGAGAGCTGGTGACATTGTGGTGCTGTGCTGGCATCACAGCTCCCAGGGCTCCTGTGGTTCCACAGGGCTGGGATTGCACACACAGATGGGATGGGAGCTGCAGGAGCATCCTGGGTCCCTTCCCTGGGTCCTTCCCTGGATCCCTCTGCTGGATCCCTCCCCTGGATCCCTTCCCTGGGTCCATTCTCTGAATCCTTTCTCTGAATTCCTCCCCTGGATACTTTCTACGGATCCCTCCCCTGGATCCCTCCCCCAGATCCCTTCCATTAATCCTTTCCCTGAATCCCTCCCCTGATTCCCTTCCCCTAATCCCTCCCCTGGATCCTCTCCCAGATCCTTTCCCTGGATCCCTCCCCTGAATCCCTCCCCAGATCCCTCCCCTGGATCCTCCCCTGCCCTCTGGGCTGGCAGCCACAGTGCTGGGCAGGTGTCTGGAATCCCGCCTTGGCTCTGTGGCCGATCCAAGGAGTTCCCCGAGCCCCCCGAGCACAAGTCTGGACTCAGAGCTGTGCTTTGGTGGATATTTCATTTCCCCCCAGCACATGTGGGGGCCAAAGCCCTGCTGAGGTTCCCTGTGACAGGCAGAGGGGACACCCAGGGCCCAGGCTGGGACTGTCTTGATCTGACAAAGGGCAGGGATCACATGTAGGGACAGTCAGGGGCACAGGGGAGACAAAGGGAGAATCAGCCGGGGCTGGTGCTGGATGACAGTACTGGAAGGTGCTTGTGCTCTCTGCCACCAAAGGTGACATAAAAAAACCTGTGCAGAACGGCCTGGAGCAGGGAACAACAGGGCTGGCTTTGTTCCTCTGGCCTGGTGGGGTGACTCCAGAGCCCAGCATCAAGTGCCAGCAATGCCAATCAATTCTGGCTCCTTTTTTTGTCAAAAAAGAAAACCCACAAAAACCACACCCAGCCCACAAATCCATCCTCCAGCTTTCCCAATCCGAGTTCCCCCAGCAGCTCAGCTTTCCTTCACCCCCACCTGTGCTGCTGATCCCAGGGCTCCAGGGAAGGCAGGATGGGTGCACAGGGCAGGATTTTACACCGGGGGCTGCACAGAGCTCTGTGCTTTGCTTTATTCACACTCCTCAAGCCCTGGCAAATTGCTTCACCTCTGACCGTACTCCACTGTAATTTTTTCAAGCTGAAGAAGTGTCTGTTCTGAATCTTCATCTGAAATGGCAATTGACTTTGAATCTTTTTGGAAGGCCCAGAAAGGAATGAAAGGCTTCCAAGCATCCTTGTGCTGTTTGGTGCCTGGAAGTGGCTCCTCTCCTGGGGGAGCAAAGAGAAGAAGCAGATCGGGGTGAGTAATTTAATCTGCATCAGGTAATTTACTGCGAGGCAACACCTCAGGCCTGGAAGATTTGGTTCCCAGCTCAAAACATCCTTGACCTCGCTCTTCTCTGCCCTCAGCTGCGCTTCAGATAACTCTGGGAAGGAGAAGCCTCCCCAAGGAGCAAGCCCAGAGCCAGAGCCCTGATTCCTTTGCTCAGATAAGGCCCAGGAGGCCGGGGCAGGGCGTGCATCCTCCCTTTGTGTGGAGAGGCTGTTCCAGGGCTTTCAGCATCTCAGGTAAAATTAACACCCTACTAATTACCCCTGGCCTGACACACAGCTGGGGAAAGTGCAGCTATTCCAGAGGGGTGAAACTGGAGCTGGAATTGGCAGGGACCATCCCCTTTTATCAATGGGAGGAAAGGGATGGGAGCTGTTTCAGTCCCATATGTGCAGATCTATTCACATGTGACACTTCCCTGCTGGAGCTGCTCTCCCCAGATCCTGAGGATTGCTGTCACCAGAGCTTTTCCAAACCATTCTCCCACGTTTTTGGTCCTTAGCAAAGGAATTCTGTGGGTTTAGGAGTTCTGTACCAGCAGGGTTTGCTGGAGGGCGTTGGCTGGTGCTGTGTGGGATTGTAAAGAACCACATCTGACTGCTTTACCTGGGACCTCTCCAAAAAGAAGGATAAAACAGGAGGAAAGACAAAATCCACCTTCTACCAGAGTGTGAAAAGGCACCGCTGGAGAGAAACTTAATCAGTGCAGTGAGTAATCACCATAAAACACTTCCCAAATTTCATTTCCCACTTCATATCCTACCACAGCCCTCTCTGGAAAGCCTCCCACGGACTTGGTGGGGTCACATTTACTTCCCATGAGTAAGGGCAGGGAAGGTTCTCCCTCGGAGACACTCCCTGGGCTCTTTCTGATTCTCCTCTTGGAGATCCGAAACTCTGATGCACAATTCCAATTTTTCCTGCCCCGCTCAGCGCGTGGCTGCCCCGACCAGGCATTTGCCGGCCAAAATTCCCGCTGGAGACACCCACCGGGGCCGTTCCACCGAGCCCCGGCGCAGAGCAGGGAGCGGGCAGGCCCTGGGGCAGCCTCCCCCCGGCCGCTGCCGCTCTGCACCGCGGTCACACAGAGGCCACCAGCTCCTTTTGGCACCTGGGCCAGGCAGCGATCGTGACAGCCCAAAAATAGTCCCTCCCCCGCCAGGCAGGGCTGGGAGACGCCCCGTGATCAAAGATGGGGAAGCGCCAGGAGCGGGTGCACCGCCCGGTAGTCGCGGCAGAGCAGCTGCCTGACACTTGTGGAGCTTCCTAGAGCCCGGGGAGAGGATGTGAAGGAGGAGGATGACATGGAGGGCTCAGCAGATGTTCCATTGGAGCTGCTCCCGTGCGTGAGAGAACGCACGGAGCCGCTCGACGGAAAATGTGCATCCAGAAGTGGACATGGCACTGGGGATGAGATAATTATTAAGGCATTTCTATTCTGGAGCTTTTCTGCGTGGAGTTTTTACACGATAATGAACGTTAGCGTTGCCTTTCTACACGCACACACGTTCCCTGGCCCAAACAAACAGGCGGCTCTCGGTCACTGATATGTCCCCAGGTCTGTCCCTTCGGCCACAAATAGCTCATTGCCCTATTTGAAAGGTTCCTGGTGGAGGGCAGCCAGGTCTGCCCGACTATATTTACCTAAGCTGGCAAATCGGGCCACCTCCCTCCCAGCTCTGCTGCTGTATATAAAGGGGAACGATACAAAAGAAACCGGCAAACACCGCACCAGTTCGATAACAAAATGCGTTCTGACGCTGCCGAACCTGAGAGCTGTGCCCAGATTTCCTGGGATGGTCAGGAAACGCTGGGAATTCACTGGCAACAGGTTGTCTGGTTATAACCCCGCTTTTTTGGGGGTGACACTTGAGGGTGGGGGTCGCGGCCCGGGTGGTGCGGAGCGGCCCCCGAGGGGCTGCCGGAGCCGAGGGAGGCGGCGGGGGCCGAGCGTGGCGCGTCCTCCGCGCCGCTGTCGCCGCTGTCGCCGCAGATGCTCCGGGGACCGCTCGGAGCCCGCCGCAGCTCCCGGAGCTGCCGCC
>VYXD01016579.1:200030-211625 GCA_013397195.1 Hylia prasina | reverse complement strand
ACACGGGATGGGACACGGGCGGACACGGGATGGGACACGGACGGACACGGGATGGGACACGGGCGCGGCGCGCTCCGGCGCTATCCCTTCAGCACCACGGCGGCTCCGGAGCCCCGAGCGGGAGCGGCTCCGGCGGCGCTGGGAGGGAAACCCCCGACATCCCCCGGCCCCAGCGGGATGAGCTCAATCCTCCGCCATGCAGAGCGAAATAATAATAAATAAAACCCACCAAACCAGAAAATGCCCTTCTGGCGGTTTAGGTTTCATACGGGTTTGTGCTGGAAAACAAATTAACCTAAGAGGATTTGGGGAATTCGAGCCGGGAACAAAAGACAAGGTGGAAGTGTCTGAGTTTTGAAAATGTGCCCAAGGCCCCGGCTGGCAAATCCTTTCTCTGAATGCTCTTGCTAAGCCCTTTCATCAGCACTGAAATAATAGAGAAAAGGTGCTTTTTTTTGCTGCAGTAAAGATTACCTGGAAATTATTTTCAGTGAAATATTGGTTGTGCTTTTTGCTCTTCTAAAAAAAAAAAATGTTTCTGTTCATAGAATTATATCAGAAGAAAACTTAGCAGCCACTAAATCCGTGAATCTGATCTGGTAATTTAATAAAGCCATCATTTGGTTTAACTAAGGTTGGAATTAATTTGTCCAAGACATATCTCTTGAATATTAATAATTAATTTTGGGCTGAGACTGTTTCATAAAACCATGGAAAGGTTTGGGTCAGAAGGGACCTTAAAGTTCTTCCCATGGAAAGAGGGAATTTCTACACACTGGTGGAAAAGTTTCCTTAAAGGACTGGATTTCTCTTCCTCCAATAGTTTGTCATTTACTTTTGGCAACTTTCAAGTCTTTGTGCTGAACAAAACAAAGAATTGTGCAAAGTAGATTAAGAATTTTACAAAAAATCTCCGTCAAGAAGGGCTGAGAAACAGGAGCAGGAAAATGTTCTTGCCAGACAAAGCACCCTCACATCATGTGCACAAAAACTCAACATTTCCTGTGCTCCAATCTCATCTTTGTGCACTTTAAAAGTCCTAATTTTTAAGGTCTCTAAATGATATTTCAGTGATAGACCAGCGTCGTGTGTTCTGTGCACTGCAGTGGCTTTCAAAAGGATGTGAGACAATCTTATCTGCATCGACAGTTTGTATTTTATTTATTTTGCATTACAAAATACAAGAATAATTTAATGCTTTGTTGGTTTAGTGCTGGGCTCTGATTTGGGTTATCAAAGGAAGTGCTGTAAAAGGCTCAGGTGCCCTTCCTGATTAATCCAGCAAACACCCAGGTGCTCTCAGCCACAGCCTGGCCTTGGTTCCACAGCCATAAAGGCAAACAGACACAGCTCAGACTGCACAACCCCTCCCTAAATGCTTCTCATTTTCCTGCTTTCCACCACCCCGGGGCTGGCTTGGGTGCCTCACCCTCGGATGGAGCGAGGAGTGTTCCTTGCCCTGGGATTCCTGCAGGGGTTTTTGGCAGAGCTCCGAGCTCCTGTGTCTGGTTTTGAGGATTTTTCTGGGCCTTCTGAATTGTCTTTTGTATTGGAGTCAGAATTTTTACTTTCCCACACTTTACTATAAACAACAGCTTTGTTTTCCTGACTGTCCTTCGTTGTTTACATATTTTTAGGTAGGAGGAGAAAATTTATTGACACTTGTCTTGACCAATGTGGTTTGGGAGGTGGGATTTCATCCTCCAACCCACAGGCACCTTTGGAAATGTATAAAATTGAGTTTTGTAAATAAACTCGGGGCTTTTCCTGCTTTGCTCATCACCGTGCCCTCATGAGGTTCTTTCATGTCATGTTGTGACACTCCTGTGCAGCTCTGGCAGCGCTGCCAGCAGAGGGGGAGAGCAGGAGACAGGGAGCTGAGATCTCATCCAGCATCCCCCCAGCTCAGTGGGAATATCCCCAAACAGAGAAGGAAAAACTTCCCACTAGGGTGACATTTTCCAGCTCCTGTCCACAACCGCGCCTTTCCTTGCTCGTTGTTGCAAAGCGTTTATCACTTTCTCTGAACCAGTAAAACCCAGAACCTGCAAAAGGCCACATCTGGCCTCAGGAATCACGATGAAGATGGGGAAAAACCCCTCCTGGAGCAGAACAAAAAGGCCCTGAGCAGCCCTGAGCAGAGGCTGCCACATGCCAGCCCTCATGCCCATATTCAATCTGCATTTGATCGTGAGCTCTAAGTCCTTAAGCACATTGTAGAAATGGGGAAAATCCTCTTTGGGAATTTACCGACTTAAAAAAAGGAAAAGCTACATAATTCCATTTATTTTAACATCATTAGATGCTGAAAAAGAAACCCTGGGCATATCATGGGATGTATTTCTGTTATTATCTGCGAGTTTCAAGACTTGATTGACACAAAGGAGTTTTGTGCTGGGGAGTTCTGTGTGAAATAAGAAGCTGGAGTGAGGAATAAAAGCCAGTTCCTACTTTGCACATTTTTCCCCCAAGAAAGTCAAAGCTGTTTATTATCAGGATAATGGCACCAAGTTTGGATGGGGCAGTGGTGCTGGAAAACGAAGTTTTTCTGCTCTCTCTTCCTGTGTCCACGAAGGAAAATAAGGTGAAATCCAATGTATCCTATAATTCAGTGTTAATGCCATGGTTTGGGGACTGGCTGCCCAAAAAAACAGACCCAGAATTCCCAAAAACCCAACTCAACCCCAACCAACCAATGAACCAAAGCCCCTCCATAACTCCAGGTCCTGTTGGACTGGGAATTTCACTGCTGGCTCCCACACCAGCAAAGCCAGAATTTAACTCAGGCACAAGGAGTTTGTCTGCTTTTAATCTGAGCAAAATAGAATTAACCCACTTCTCCTTTCCCTCCTTTTTCTCCAGAAGATCCCTCTGGGAAGTTCCTTTGCCACGTTTTTTCCTTTAACCAGTTCAGCTCTGAAGCTGGGATGAGGCAGCTGGACTGGCCTGAGGGATCATGCAGGAGCAGGCCCTGAAGTTGTCCCTGTTCCTTCCCGGGGTGTGCTGGCTGTCCTCTCCCGAGGATCCCAGTTGTCCCTGCTCCGTTGGCTCCCTGGCTCCCTGACAAGAGCTGCCTCTTCAAAGCTCTCCTTGCCCTCCTGATGCCATCATCTGTATTTGCGTTTCGTGGCACCCAGAGCAAATTCCTTTAAAGTCCAATTTGTGCTTTGTAGAATTGCCAGACTGGGGGGGAAAACACGCTCAGGAAATGGAGAAATCTCTGGGCACTTAACAAACATTAAACTCCTGATAAAAAACGATGACAAATTCATCCTCTGCTGACCCAGGTCACCTTTGAACAGACACAAGGTTCTTTTTCACTTTGCCAATTCCCCCATTCTTTTAGAGGCCATGTTTGTGTTTTATTCTGTTTTCTTTGCTTGTTTATCTCTTAATCTTTGGGTAAATTGCTGCATCTGAATCTGGCCATTGTAGGAAGGGGTTCAAAGCTTCTCACTTAATTCATAGCCAAGGTTTCCATTTCCTCAAATCAGGCAACTCTTCATTTATTTTTTTCTGTGTTATGATTTAGATTTGCAGGGTCACTTGGACCTGTACTGACAATATTCTGATAAACACTAATTTATACCACCAATACTCCCATTCTTCAAGGGGGGAGCAATGACTGAACCTCTCCAGATGTGGTGGAAGGTTTGGAAACATCCACTGTCCACGTTGTCACCCCTTGCCAATGGAGCCACAATCCCCTAAATAAACAGCTGGGGCTGAACATGGAATATCTGAACATGGAATATCAGAGTTTTCCTCTCCAGGCAGAGCACAGAGAGGAGAATTCACCCAGGTCTCCCTAAAGGATGAGCTGGGGCTGAGCTGTTCTCTGCCCACAGCGGGGTCACACCTGCGCTTCTGGATTTACTCAGGGAGCAAAAAGGAATTCAGAGCAGCTGGAGACAGGAAAGATTTGGTTCTTTTACTGACTTTTCAAACCCCATTTCTATTAAAATGTTTTTGTTTTCAAAAACGTGTACCATTTGGCTAATACACAACACAGTGATCAGCTGCTTTGTGGATGTCTGCAAGTACCTGCTCAAACCTCCACTCCCAATCATCATTCCAATTTCCTTCCTTGCTCCACTTCAGCTAAAGTTCCATTCTATTCTTTTCCATGTCCATTTATGTCACAAGAAATTAAAAAAAAATACATTTGAGCAAGTGAATCCTTCCCTCTGCAGACCAGTCCTGAGCCACCACATAGCACACACATGAAATATTATTTAAAAACAAATATTCATGGTTTAAAAACAAATACTCAAGATTTAAAAACAAGAATTCCCACCACACTGACACGACAAACCGAACAAACATGAGATGAGTGTCCCTGTCCTTTCCTGTGCTGTGCTGAGGGAATTTGCCTCAGCAAGAAGTTTTCTTCTAGAATTCACTTTGCCCAAGAGCAGAGAGAAAAGACCAAAGGTGCAGGATGAATGTAAATGGTACAGCAGGACTGGGAGAGCTCAGGGAAAGGACTGATGTAAATGGAGATTTTCCCTAGTGCAGTTCTGAGTCTCCACAGGGAGAAAAATGCAGAAACCTTCACAGACTTGAGCATGAAACATAAAAATGTAAATTATTAGGAGAGAAAAAAACCCCCAGACAGTTCCAGAGACAAGGCTGATGGTGTGGAGAGAAACAGCAATGGAAAAGAGTGTACCAGGGAATAAATAAATTCACAGTGCAGACTCTTTAACTACAGCTACAGACACCTCAGTTTGGGTCAAATTAGGATGAAATCAGCTGGATTTATGCAGCTGATTAATTTAAAAAGACACAGTCCAGCCAAGCTGGCTGCTGCCAGGCTGTTCTGCCCCAGCAGAAGAGCAGAACCCAGGAATGTGCAGCCCCATGCAGGAATGGAAGGGACACAAAAGGAGCTTTACCTTTGCTCAGGCTGCCACCAGGAAGTTCCTTGGAGGCTCCTCTGTGTCTCGCTGCCAGCAGCTGTGCAGAAAAACAGGGGCTGGGTTAATAATAAAGGCAGGCACGAGCTGTGAGCTCCAGAGCCTCGGGTTAAACATTGACTCTGGCCCCTGGAGCCAGCTCCGAGGGTCTGCCTGGATGCCTCGGGAGGAGGGGAACACCCAGCCTGGTCCTCAGCAGCCTCTGCCCAGCTGGGACACCCAGGCAGGGACCTGGGCCCACCCTGCACATCCAGGTGAGGCTCCCAAAGGCAAGAAGCAGGAAATTCTCCCAGGTAATAAAAGCCCTTCATCATTCAAATGGTTCTGCAAATATTTACCCAGGAGATTGGGTTTGCAGTTAGCCACTGGTAGACAACTTTAGAATGAACAGGTTCAGATTTATAGTAGAGTCTATTTTATTTATTGTTTTTTCCCTGTAAGAAATCTTTTGTTGCTAGATTAGCATGAGGTTAAGGTAAGGACTCCCAGCCTACACAAGAAGTGCAATCTCGTTTTCTGTTGAAGTCACGGGCCGTGTCCTTCCCTGTGCTGATGGAATTTGCCTCAGCAAGAAGTTTTCTTCTGGAATTCACTTCACCCAAGAGCAGAGAGAAAAAAAAATCAAAGGTCCAGATGAATGCAAATGGTCCAGCAGGACTGGGTGAGCTCAGTGAAAGGGCTGATGTAAATACACAACTCCCAGATCCTTCCTCTCCACGGGGAGGGAAAGATACCTGGAGAAAGGCGAGGGGGGAGTTCTGCAGCATCAGGACCTTTCAGAACTGTTCCAGCTCCTGCTTTTCCCTTTCCACGTCATGTCCAGGCTGTTTATTGAAGATTAATTCAATTCAGTTAATTCAGGCTCTTGAGGATGAATTTAGATCATTTGGATTTCTGGGTATGGTTCGTGCAATCCCTGCACAGGGACCACGTCTGAAGCTTGGGTATGAAATGAGAACCCCAAATCTAAAGGATTGAACAGGAATGAGTTGGTCCAAGGTGAAATGTGTCTAAATCCAAGGTGGGTTTGTATTTAGATTTAAAAAAGGGCAGCTTTGACTCTTTTAATGCCAGCTCAGCTCTCCAGCACGGCCCTGACCCAGGAGAGGGGAGCACAACTCCCCAGGGCTGACAGCTCAGGGCAAAATTCCCTTTTCTGTCTGCCCTGGTGCCACTCCGGGTTCCGTGAGGTGACACCAGTCCCTGCCTGGGCATTTTCACAGCCCCAGCTACCCTGGAAATCCAGCCCCACTTTGGTAGCTCTGTCATACAAATTAATAACAATAACTAGACTTGACTGCTTGACAAAAAGCAAATAGTTTGGAAAAAGCTGTCTTAAATCTTTCTATCCCACTTCCCCAGACCAAAAAAAAAATCCCCAAATGTTATTTCTTTTGGCAGCTGAAACCTAATCCTACCTTGGTTAACATAACAGAGAGAACAGGAAGCGCTGTGAAGGAATTTTTCATTCCCTGGGTCTTTGATCCCTCTCCCCTCCCTTTTCCTATCAGGTAATTTTCAAATCTCGATGTTTCCAGTTAGTCTACGGATCTTCTTGTTTTGTCTACTCCGGGCAAACCTTATTTAACTTCAATTTCAGGGATGAAAAACTGCCCTGCACTGAGGCTTTGCTGTTGTGTAAGCCGGAACCTGAGAACTCCAGAATCCAGGAGGGAATCCGACTAAAATTCACAAATTTTTTTTGGTGGAAAACCAATCATGGCTTTGCTTTAGCACAGGCAAGGGGATTCAAACATTACAGAAACCCTAAACAAACCCTTTAAGTATTTTCTCCTGCAGTCACCACTTTTTGTCTCTCAGTTCACCTTCCTGACATGCAGAGGGAAATTTTTTTCACCATTCTCCATCTCGATTTGTGCCCACCTAAAATTTGCAAAGCTCCAAACAAATCAATGTCTGATTGATATTTGTGGTTCTGGAGGAATGGACCCTCACTCCAGTCCCACATGGAATGCCAGGCTGCATCTCTGCTTTGGGCAATAAAACAAATCCTAATTAAAATATTGATGATTCTGAAAGGGCTTAATTACCATGGAATAGCCTTCTGCTCGTAGCCAAGACAAGTCTGGAGCACTCCAGAGCAGGAGAGGACATAAAAACCATAAAAATGACACCAAGATCATCTCAGAGCAGGTAACACAACAGTCCCTCTGCCTGCAGAGGGATAAAACACACCTAAAATAACACAATATTTCTGTGGGAGTGAGAACATTTACACCTTTATTTATAATTTTTATACTCTTCATCTACGCTGTTGCTGTTTTCACTTATCCCACAGATCCCCATGAAACAGAGTTTCCTCCTCAGCCCCTCTCTTTTTTTCATGTTAAAGAGTTTGTTTGCCCAGTTCACCTCACAAGGATTCTCTCCCATTCCCCCCAGTTCTCTTCTTGGGTTTTTAAGGCTGTGGGAGAAAGGCAGATCAGAAAAAAAAAAAGATGTGGCAGCTTTTTGTTGCTTTGCAGTGAAGGAATAAGCTTGGAAAACATGATCCCTCCCTCCCTTTGTATCCCAGCACCTCTAGGAGAGTCAGACCCTCCTGGTGCTCAGCACCCTGTCCTGCAGCTCCCAGTGCTCCGTGGGATCTTGCAAACATCCCTCTGTGATTCTGGGATTTAAGACAGCACAACTGACAGGAAAAAGAATTTTAAAAAGTCATCGGGAAAAACAAACAACAAAAAACGTTGGTGTGACTCCACGGATACTGAGACTCAATGATTTTTTATTTCCAATTTCATCCCTGTGCTCTCTTATGGAAACAGTTTATTTTGGGGCGAGAGTTCTTCGTTAAATAATAAAAAATAATTTAAAAAAGAACAATTAATGGACTGAAACTGGAACACCAAGCTGTGCTGCACTGTCAGATCCTTTTCTGCCACCCCTCTGGAAGCCCTAACGAGTTGTAGGTCTGTGTTTTCCTGCCTGTGTGCCTTCAAAGAGCCAGGACAGGAATTGTTATTTTGAAAAGCAGCACAATAAAGTTTTATTAGACAGAACAGGCTGGTTCTGTGCTGGGCTGGCCCAGTGGATGGAGGAAGCCCCAGGCCAAGCACAATAAGGAGAGCAGCTCTGGAATGTGACACTGGCATTTGTCTCCAGTGGATTCCTCACCTTGGAAGGAAGATTTCACTCCGCAGGAAACTCTTTCTTCTCCTTCATTGACAGCTGCAGAATAAGGGAATTGTTCATCCATCAGGATTCAAAAATAGCTCTGAACCCCACCAAGAGCCCCTGGGAGCTCCCCTGGGCTGCGGGTTCTGATGCTTTGGTTAAACCCTCAAACGTCCTGAGAGATGTGACCCCTCTCATTTCCCTCTGCACACTCTTGCAGCCTGAGAAATAGTTTGTAAAGCTTTCCCTGCTAAATCCTAAAGACTCTCACCCCTTTACAAAGAGTTGTGGAGATGTTTCCCTTCCACCTGCCTGATTTTAATTCTTCCAGTTCTCTGGCATATCTAGTGGGTGGAAAATTCTATAAATTAGTAAATTCCTTTCCTGTACAGAGCTGAAAAAGGAGCCCAGGGGCAGCTCCAGGTTTCACACAACTGTGGCCAGCCCTGGTGCTCTCCCACATCTAAAAATGCAAATTATATTTACCTGCTGTTCAGAGGTAACATTTAGTAGCCAGATTCCTTTTTATAAGTATTCATAAATGCTGTTTGCATAACACATCACCATAATCAGATGTTTTTAGTTGGGCCTGTAATGAGATCTTGTAAATTGGCTGTTATCTAAAGGGTTTATTTATATTAAACAAGTAAATAGCACAGACCAGCAATTTTTCCGTGGCCAGGCTCTTCACAAGCTCTTATTTTCTTTCCACAGCCTCCTCTTGGTGCCTTTCTCCACAGGGAATTCCCGGCTCTGTGCAAGGTGTTCAGACACCTCTCCCAGGAGGAGAAAACTCCTGTAGGTGAGACCCCATAAATCCACATTTTTCACGGATATCTGACACAGTTTATCCCCAGGCTGGGCTTGATACCCACATGTTTCACAAAAAGGATTCATTAGGACTTCTTCAGACCTTTGAGAGGAGGATACAAAACCCCAAATCGGTGTCACTGAATGAATGTGCAAGAGTTTCGTGAAGAAGCTCCTTTTTAAATTTAACACCATTTCAGTCATTGCAGTTCTAATAAAAGTAATTAAAAGCTACACAAAATATTGTCTGAAGAGCATATTTATAGCGTTTAATTTATAGTAACTGATGCTTTAGTGGAGGTCATGACTGAGAAGCTGGAAAAGTCCTGGTTTTCATTTTCCTTGGGAACTCAGCTCTGGTCTGGACAATCCCAACCCAACAGTTTTCCTTATCAGAACAAAACACACCTCCAGGGCTGTAAGAACTGACATGGGGGCAGGGAAAACGGTTTTCTTGTGAGCTGGAGGAGATTATTCACCTGGATTCTGGGAATAAATGTGACCTGAGCTTTCCCATGGAGATCACACATCCTATTTTGTGCACATTCCCCAGAGGTTTGAGGGCTCTTGCCCGGGGAGGTCGTTTTTGATTCAAGACTGAGCTAGGCCAAAACCACGGATCCCAAAACCTCTTCAGCTTTCCCAAAATACAGTTCTTGTTGGGAATTCAACATCTGCCTCCACAGTGAGCTGAGCCAAAGCCTGACCTCCACCACGGTGGACTTTGGGAAAGTTCCGTTTCCTGCTCGGAGCTGGGTTTGCTCCCTCCAGAGGAGCCATCCCAGGAAATCACCGGGGGTGTCGATAAACCCACAAATAATGCTTCTGGGTGTTCCACATCCAGGCCTTTTGGTGCCAAAACCTTGTATCCAGCTGCCTCCAGATGATGTCTATTTAGTGAGCAGCCTCGTGCGGGGCCTCCTCGTGCACCTACAGGGATTAACAGCAGTGGAAACTATTTGAGGAATTGCAGGTGAGGCATTTCACTGTGCCCAGGGGGATTTCTGACCTGCTTTTCATAATGAAGACGGTGTTTTCACAAGGTCACCAGCAGCATTCAAAGCTGTCCCAAGAAATGCAGCCAGCAAAGAGCTGGGATCCAGGAAAGGAACAATAGGAATAATGTTATTGCATCCCTCACCCTGTGGAGAAAGCAGGCTGGGCCTCCAGCTGCAAATATCCAAGGGATGATTGAGGATCACAGGGATGCTGCATCCCCAGCACATCCCAACCGTTTTTTCAGGACGCTGAGGTGGGAAATTCTCCATAAAAATTCCTATTTGTCTTGCTTGGTGTGTGTGATTTCAGAGATGTTTGCAGGCAGAACCCCTGGGCTGCTCAGCATCCTTCGTGTGCCTCAGCCACAGCACAGAGCAGTGCCCTGCAGGCAAGGAAAAGCTTTGGCACCCACAGAGAAGTGAATGAATAAAGATGAAACAAGGCAGTGAGTTCCTCTATTGGCAAATGGTTTAATTACTACAAAGATCTCAATCTCCCACACATCGCAGACATGAGTAGACAAACACTGTGCAGTGTGACCTCCCTGAGCCCGGAAAGAGGAATTCTGTGTGCCACTGATTAACTGTTTAAGCATCCCGAGGTGGGTGAGATGGCTCATTATCCAGGAATGAGGGAATCACCTCCAGGATTCGCTGCTCTGGGGCTGTGAGGGGAGCTGCATCCCAAGGGAGCAGGAGAAGGGAGTGCAGAGCATTCCCTGGCTGTTCCTGATCCTGGTGGAGCTGTGTTAGCGACACCCAGGCAATAATCCTGCCCTTTCCATCCCATAATTGCACAAGGAGACACCCCAGGCCGTGCTTTTCCAGGGGATTATTTCACTCCACTGAAAGCTGGAGTCGTTTGGCCTTTGGCCTCCCAGAACCACCCAAAGCTCTCAGTAATCTCCAGGGCTCTGCTCCCTGTTGTGTCCTTCTCAGACAAATGGAAAACACATTTCCACTTCAAACTAATCCCCATTAAACAGCACTGAGGCCAGGCAAACCCTTGAGCTGATTCTAATAAAATAAAAATAAATAATAAAAAAAGAACATATTTAGAAACAAATTAGCCTTGTAAGTGAGGCACTGCAGGATCATTCTGTGAAACCACCACTGGGCAGATGGGATTTGCTGCTGCCAGAGTGTTCCTGGGCCTGAGTGACACCAACCACAGGAAACCCAAGCACAGGGGTGAGCTGGGCTCTCCACAGCAGCTCCTGATGTGAATAGGAGTGGGGGCTTCTCAGTGCTGGGAATGACAGAGCACTGTGGGGTTGGTGAAATGGAGGAATTCTGAGCAGGCTGATCCAGGGAAGGGAGCTCCACGTGGCTCCCCTGGGTGCTGTGGGGGGTCCCCAGCATGGGGAGGACATGGAGCTGTTGGAGAAACTCCAGAGGAGGCACCAGGATGATCAGAGGGATGGATGGAGGAAGGCTGAGGGAATTGGGATTGTTCAGCCTGGAGAGGAGAAGCTTTGGGTGCCCTCATTGTGACCTTCTGGCNTCTGGGGGTTTTGTTAGCAAAGCCCAAGGGAATGATTTTTTCAGCATGATTCATCTCAATTCCATTTTCCCTGGGCCACCTTCAGTACTGCATCAGTGCTGCCCCAGCAGGCTCCCAGTGTGCCAGGCCTGGAATCCAGCCCCCAGCAACACCCACTGCTCCACAAAGGTGAAGCATTCCTGGGCAGCACCTTTTAAAATGTGGGTTTATTGTCTTCTTTTCTGTTGTTAGA
>VYXD01016579.1:166003-200008 GCA_013397195.1 Hylia prasina | reverse complement strand
CCTGGGACAGTGGAAGGTGTCCTTGCCATGGCAGGGGGTGGAATGGGATGAGTTTAAGGTCCCTTCCAACCCAAACCATTCCATGATTCCATGATTTGCCCAAGTCTGTGCTGTGATTCACTGAGACACTGAGCAGAGTGGTTACCAGCAGAACCTCAGCTCTGGGGGTTTTGTTAGCGAAGCCCAAGGGAATGATTTTTTTCAGCATGATCCATCTCAATTCCATTTTCCCTGGGCCACGTTCAGTACTGCATCAGTGCTGCCCCAGCAGACTCCCAGTGTGCCAGGCCTGGAATCCAGCCCCCAGCAACACCCACTGCTCCACAAAGGTGAAGCATTCCTGGGCAGCACCTTTTAAAATGTGGGTTTATTGTCTTCTTTTCTGTTGTTAGAACTGGGATCGAATGCTCAGAGATGCACTGTCTGTTCAGATTCAGATGTTTATTAATTCCTATCTATGTTACAGTCTCATAAGCTGTGAGTTCTGGCTAATAAAGTAGAAAATGGCTCTCTAACTCTTCCCAAGGTCTTTTAGGCATGAATTGTCCAATTATGAAATGACACCTAAATTATTTTTACTTTTAACCCAATAACCAACCACCCATGGCCGCCTTCTACCCAATTACAAAATCCCACCCAGACCATGAAGAAGAAGGTGAAAAAGAAGGACTGGCCTCTGCCCTAAACCCTTCATCTTGCTTTATATATCTATTACTGTATTCTAAACCCTTAAACTGTGAGTTTTGCCCCCTGTGCTATCACACACTTCTATCCAAACCCCACACCCACAATCCCAGGGCTGTCACTCAATTTTGGGAGCCTTTTCCATGGCCTCAAGTCATTGCAGTGTTTTTTGGGGGTCAGTGCCTGTCAGCACAGAAAGTCTGGAATTCTCAGCCAACGTGTCCCTGTTCCTCAGGGAATCCATCTCTCCCTGATCCATCCACTCGGGGAGTGTTTTTGGATGCGTGTCCCAGCTGTGGCGCTTGGAGCAGAGCTCTCCTTCCTCGCCAGGCATTGTTTTGAGCACCACTGGTGAGGCCTGGGCTTTGTTTGGGGCTGGCCTTTTTTTCCTGTTGCTGTTTTTGGGAGCGAAGGGCTCTGCATGGAAAATGGCTTGGTGAGCTCTCTGTTCTGCTCCCGCTGGAGCTTATTTTTAATTCTCCATTCTCCACTCCAGGCACTGGTTACATCCAGAGATCATTTAGGACGTGTGAATGTCTTAACAGCCCATTCCAAAGCCCACTGAGGCTTTCTCTTCCCTTCAATAGACTTTGATTGGGCCACAAGTAAACAACCAGGAAATCTGAGTTGTTTTAACCTTTGTTCTACCTTTCTCCTTTCCTGCACTGACTGTGTTACTTCATTTGTAACCTCACACCTATTTAAAGATAAAACTTCTTTCAGTTAAGAGTCATGCCTTGAATTTTTCTCTTTTTAACTTTTACCGAGTTTGATTTATTAGTTCTAACCACCTTCAATGGCTTAGATTTGTTGAGTAAGTGCAAATGCTGACAGAGTTAATTTTTGTCCCAGTGCCTTTGCAGGAAACAAGAACGTGGAGGATAAATCTGTCCAGGGTTGGGTTTTATTTCCCCTGGCTTGGGAGATGGACAGCACATTCCCCCTGTTATTCCTGCCTCAGGATGGAGGAGGGCAGGGCTGTGCTCTCATTTTTGAGGAGGTGAGGAGCAATATCCACCTCCTTTGACCCATGGAAGAGGTTTGGGAGGGCTCCTGCAGGTGAATTTTCCAACCTGCCGTGGGTGTCCACCTCCGTTCCTGTCCCCTCCCTGCCCATTCCTGCTGTCCCACCGGGCAGCACTTTCCAGGATGGTGCCGTGAGGTGCTCAGGGAGCAGCAGCTGCATAAAAAGGACCAAAAAATGCCAAATTCAGTCTGTCTCACCTGCCCTGCTCACCACCAGCAGTGGCCACCGCCACGTCCGGCTCTGCATGTTCTGTCCCTCTGCACAGGGAACCCTTCCACTCATCCAAACACTGGCTTGCATTGTCCCACGTGTTTTAGAAATTCGGTGCCAGGTATTTGACAGTGTCTTCATTCATGCTGCAAATAGGAAAATGGATTAGACTGTGTCATGTTACCTGCAGGCCCTGCTGGGCCTTCCCTGGGGCAAAGAAGAGAACTTTTATTCTTCTAGGCAGTCCTTGCTGGAAAACAGAAAAGTTTCCAGCTCCCAAAAGTCTGTGAGGGTCACAGGCTTTGCTTTGCAGTGGATAAATTCAGATCAGACTCAGTGTTATACCCTGCAGCTACACCGGGGCCACTTACTTGGGATTTAATGGCTTTTATGATGGTCTTAGTTGGCTTGAACAGAAATAGTTGGCAAATAGTAGTTAAAATTCAAACAGCCATTAAAGTCTGGTCCTGACAAGATGCAACTACTCTGTTACTAATGGACTTTTCCCCACAAGGACACATTTGTTAGAGGAAAATGTTTGAAATATTTGGCCAGTTGACAGTGGGGAGGAAAAAAAAAAAAAAAAAAGGGAGAGAGCAAATTCTAAAGTTCTGAGGAAGCTGTGGTGGCAGGATCAGGCTGCACACATCAGCAAGATCCCTGGTCAGGACAGGCAGCAGTTCCCCTGGGAATGTTGTCCATGGGTTGTCTTTATTTAAACAGAGCTGCACTCACACATCCCTGTCAGCTGGTGGGGAACACTCAGAGGAAAAGCTGCTGGGAGTCCCAGGAATAATGTTGGGCCACTCATTCAGTCAAATAAAGCCTCTCATTGCTGCTGGAGCCTGCAGCAGCTCAGCACTGCTTTGGCACAACAAATTATCCATTTTGGGAGGAGAAATCGAGTCAGAAACACTCAGGGACCTACAAGTTTGGTGTCTACAGGTGCACAGGGTGTGGCAAACACCATACCCAGAATCTGGGGCAAGATTTGGGAGGTTTGGCATCAATGCATGGAGGCAGAAACACTTGCACAAACTGCAGTCTGTAGGTGAAGATACTTTTGGTTTAGAAACCAAATTTGTCTCCATTTAGGAACACTGAGGCTGGAAACAAGTGGGTATTTTCCATCAGGACAGAGCTGATTTTTGGTTTTACACTGGATTTCCTCCCTGCTGCTCCGGGTAAAGGTTGGGAACATAAACTTCCCTGAATG
This sequence comes from Hylia prasina, assembly GCA_013397195.1. Lineage (NCBI taxonomy): Eukaryota > Metazoa > Chordata > Aves > Passeriformes > Sylviidae > Hylia > Hylia prasina. The sequence continues at coordinate 196,871 of VYXD01016579.1, read as the reverse complement.
GATCAGCACCTGGAGCCCTCCCATGGACGAGCAAAAGGGTTTAATGAATTCTCATTATTTGCCAACACAAAGAGATATCCTAGAGGTGACACACTGAGAATTTTCCATCTGACCCACCCAGCCATTCAGATCTTCCAGCTGCACTTGGGTTAGGTGCAGAAAGGGCTGGAGGCAGAGGTGTGTTTTGTACTCCATGGTATCACTTTGTTCACTTAAAAGTGTAAATAATAGAAACAGCTTCTTTTCAAACTGCAATTAAAAAACAACAAACAAACCACCTCAGGGTAATTAAGCCTAATTTTGTTTCTGATTAGATGCTGGTGCTACAAACCACTCCAGAGCTACTCTTGGCATGGTGTTTGCAAGTTCTCTTTACCAAATGAGCTCTTGGAGTGACAAGTGAAGATCTAATAAACCTCCTGAGCCTGCCCCTGTAATAAAACAACTCCCAATGCCTGTGACTTGTTGATATTTTTAATTAAGATTTTTAGTCACTGTTCTTGCTCCAGTTCATCTCTCCAGATACCCACATCTGGATTTTTTTCCTGCCATTCAGTTTCAGTTTCACCGAGTCAGTGGGGAGGAAAAGATCTAAGTGTGTCATTTACAGACTCATTCCCAAATTTCCCAGAGTTTTAGAGCAAAACCCAAAGTTCCTCATCCTTTCTCTCCCATTACGTTCACATCCCAGAAATCAAAGGAATCCAAACACCTTTCAAAAATGAGAACCTGTTGGCAGCTGCTTTGTATTTGAATTACCAGCCCCTACATTTTGGCCAGGTTGAATGTGATTTAAAGCTCATTAGGCAAATTAACATCAATATTAATGAGAGCAGGTCTCCCTGGACCTCCAACCTCGGCAGCCACTTGCATTTCTTAATTTTACTTTATTTCTTTATAGATTTATTTTCACTCAACAAGGACATTGTGCAGGCTCTTGCAGCCTGAGAAATAGTTTGTAAAGCTTTCCCTGCTAAATCCTAAATACTCTCACCCCTTTACAAATAGTTCTGGAGATGTTTCCTTTCCCTTTCACCGGCCTGATTTTAATTCTTCCAGTTCTTTGGCATATCTAGTGGATGGAAAATTCTATAAATTAGTAAATTCCTTTCCTGTACAGAGCTGAAAAAGGAGCCCAGGGGCAGCTCCAGGTTTCACACAACTGTGGCCAGCCCTGGTGCTCTCCCACATCTAAAAATGCAAATTATATTTACCTGCTGTTCAGAGGTAACATTTAGTAGCCAAATTCCTTTTTGTAAGTATTCATAAATGCTGTTTGCATAACACATCACCATGTTTTTAGTTGGGCCTGTAATGAGATCTTGTAAATTGGCTGTTATCTAAAGGGTTTGTTTTTATTAAACAAGTAAATAGCACAGAGTAGCTATTAATTTAACAACATTAAAAAAGATGTTTTTGTAAAGAAAAACCTGATCCTGTGAGCCAAGGCCACTTTTTTCTCCTACATTCTGCTCCGTGCTTGCCCACGTGTGTCAATGCAAGCCGTGAGTGATAACAAAAACATCTGGAATGGCTTTCTGCCCTTGGTTTCACGTCAGCTGGAGGCTGAGAGACAAAACTCAGCCCTGGCAGACCACACTCAGCCTTTGTGCTCCTCCCCCCAAAACTCATCTGCAACTTCCCCGTGACGAGGTGGGCGCTAAGAAGGGGGAGAAGGCTCCATTCTCACCTATAAAAGCTGCAGCTGTTTTCCTGTTTGTATAGAAAGCAGCGGGCAGATCTGCTGTAAAAGAGCCCCAGCTCTGCTGCAGAGAGCTCTCACCTCGAGGGGTGATGTCAGGGCCGTAAATAACGCCACGGGAACACGGAGATGTCCTGCAAGGCCCATGAAGAATGATGAGAAAAGGAAGTGGGAAACAGAGAAACGAGCCTGCTCTGCACAGCAGGCACATGCTAAACATCACTGTAATAAAGGAGGCAAGAAATAGCAGGGGAAAAGGAAAAAAGGAGGGAAGGAAATAACAGGATTTCTTATTTGGAAGTCACTTGTGCGTTCCGACGCTCGGCAAAGAAGGATTTCAAAAGTATCAGTGAACTTGATTGAAGGACTACTGGTGCACCCACTTTTTAGTGCCAATTTCATGTTTGATGCTCCATTCCACTGAGTGAAAAGGGTTATGCAGAATATCAAATTAATTTTTATATTTGAAAAAAAAAAGTCATTGTCTCAGCTAGAAAGAGTAACTTGTAGTAGTACAAGAGTAATAATTTTCTGTCTGGGAATATTTCTTCTGATAGAGTCTAGAGCTGGATTAATCTTTTTCCTCTGTTCATAACCACATCTTTGTCTTTTCCCTTTTTTTCTACCTCTTATATTCTGATCGTGTAGCAAAAATCCTTGTTATTGACATTTCTGCATTATTAAATTTCCATCTCACTGCCATTACTCAGTCCCTTGGGACTGCTGGGTTCTTCCCCTTTGGTATTTCCCTCCTTCAGCATCTGTGTTTCAACCCTGACTTTCCAAGAACTTCAGCATCATTGATGAAAATTTTACAATCAGTTTGAGGATTGATCCCATAATTGCATTTTTTTCTCGTGTATTCCCTTTGATTAAAACACCCTTTCCTTCCATGTCTTCCACCAGGCCAGATCTTTAGTTTAATGAATATCCTGGATTTTTAGTTCGATGAATATCCTGGATCTTTGGTTCAATGAATATCTCTGCATGTGGTAGTTCAGGTAAATTTGCCTCCCCTGTCTGGAGAAGCTCAGTAAACACTTACCAGTAAACAGGTTCACAATTAACCACACATGACCTTGGGAAAACCTTCTCTGACTCTGATCCCTTCTCCTGGACAAGTCTGGAAGGTGCCTGGAAGTGACACCCCAACAAAATATTCCGTGTACTCCACGTGCTGCTCTCTGGTCCTGGTGCAGATTCTCCAGGATAACAGGACGAGAACTCCTTTGCCTGTCCCTGTCTCACCATTTCCACTGATGTCCCAGGATTTTAGCTTTTCTATTTTTCACACGTTTGTAATCCTGCATTTCTTTGGTGCGTAACTCCAAACTCCACACACAGTGTGAGCTGCTGCTTCCCCATTCCGGTCAGACACAACAATCCCTCTCCAGGCCTGGGGATCAAGGACCCCTCACTGCCTCAGGCCCCCAGAGATGGAAACAAAAGTGAGCTGGGGGAGCAAACTGGGGGTAAATGACTTCATTACCTGAAGCTGTAATTGGAGGATTTACCCCCAATCTGCAAATGGACCAAAGTTATCAAAGTGTCAAACCCGTGACCCGTTGTCCTTGTTGGGTGGGATTCATCTGCCCTGCATGTACCTGAAGGCCTTTCCATAAATAGAACTGCTTTTTATTCCCTAATTCTGCCTGGCCTCTGTTTTTGGGTACCCTGAAGAGGCATCAGCACCACCCAGGATGGAGCTGCTCTGCTTGCCCCTCCCTCCCTCGCAGCCCTGGCTCTGCAGCCCTGGCAGGGTTTGGCTCCTTGCAGAAGCACAAAAGAGAAAGCAGCAGGGAAGGGAGAGGGTGAAAAGCCGAGCCCCTGTTCCTAAAAACCAGCAGCACAGTCAGAGGAGGTGAGCTCTGTGGACATGGCTTCCAAATGGCATCATCAGCTCATTTTTGTGGTTTTGACTTGAAAACTCTCGCCGTGGCTCTCGAGCAGAACAGCTGTCTACCAAATGCTCCAAACGCCTGCGAGGAGCTTCCCGAGAGCCCCCATCCGAGGGGAAGGGGAGGGAAGGGCTGTGCTGGCACTGGGAGCAGCAGGCTTTTGTGACATGTCACTCTCTGCTCTGTCCTCGCTCAACCTCGCTTTGTTTCCCAGGCAGGGCAGATCTCCTGCATTCCTTGCTGGGAAAACATGGGGACTCCAGAGATTGTCCTCGCTTGTGTAACCTCAGCCTCAGCTGCATCCCACTCCTTTAACACCAGCAGTGACACTGCTCTCCTCCAAGGGAAGGGGAAAAGAGTGCCTGGGCAGAAAGGAGAGGCATCCTCAGTGCTGGCTTGGCATTTTTTGTTCCAGAGCTGCCACAAACTTTTTAGAATAAAGGAGAAGCTGCACCCCAAGGATTTTTGCCACTTGAAAATCATCTTCTCTGGTGGTTTCAGAGCGGAAATTTGCTCCAGGTTTCCCACGATGACCAAGCTGCTGGTTAATGACAGGTGTGTTCAGAATTGAGTCTTTCCTTCCTTGTCACCAGGGGTTTTGTGAGCCAAAAAGATGCTCAGGTGATCAGAACTCATGGAGCAATCTGCTGGCAGCCAAAAGCACCAGCACTCTGCTGAATTCCACGAGTTGTTTCCATGGAAATGGAGCCTTTCCATGCCAGGAGCATCTCAGCAGAGGAGGACAACAAAGGGGACACTCACCTGTGTTTGATTTTTGGCATCAGGAGTGTAAAGGCCCTGCAGGAACGTGGACCTTGAGAGGTTCACTTTGGATGGAATCAGCTCTTCTACTTTTGTTTGGTTTAGTGTCTACTGGCCTTTAAAGGTTTGGGGTTTTCTGCCAGGCACAAATGGAAAAAATGGCCTCGTCCTCTGGGGGAGGGAGCCAAAATCTCTACTGGTAAAAATAGTGGTTTGTTTATTTAAATCTCATCTCTGTCAAAACAACAGGATGATCTTATACTTGTAACTGACACTTGTTCGTGAGAGAAAGTGCTCCCAGAAAAGCTGGACACTGCTCCAGTGCTCCTTTCCAGCAGACATCCCACCAGTGTGGAAACCTCTGCTCCCCTCTCACCTCCTGCCCCAGTGCAGACCCCACTGTGGCACCAGGCTCAGCAGGGAATTCTGCTCCTAAGAACAATTCCTGTTTCTGGAGGCAAACCCCACCAGACCTTTACAAGCAGCCATGGAAGGCAGATTTAAGTTACATAAGTGAGATTTTTTTTTTTTTTCCCCAAGTCTAAATTAATCAGTGGTCAGCTCAAGCCATGTGTGACACGAGGAGTTCCAGCAAGCTCAAAAAATCATGCCAATATTCTATTTCCAGAGACTCATTATGCACATATCATTTTCTTAATCCACTAAATCTGTGATGACAATGATCTCTTATCCTTTTATTTGTACAAGGCAGAAGAGTCCTTATTCATCCCAGCAGCTTAAAGGCACTGGATGATAATAATAGCAGTAGTAATTTGTGCCTCATAGTAATGAATTTCATGGGTTGCTTTGTTTTGTAAAAGCTGCCTTTTCTTCTCGCTGAATTTTGCTGCCACGAAGTTTGTGGCAGGCTTATTATTTTAATATTATCACTTGGGGTGAGTAGGAGCTAAGTTTGGTGCATTCAACACTTCCAGGCTCTGACTTCACTGCCAAAACTCCTGCGTGGATCCCAAAGAGACCAAGGCTACAGAGCAGGAGGAGCTGCAGTTCAAACCGATTTTTCTCTGTGGGATAGCTGTGAAATGTTTGTTTGCAGATGCAGAGGCAGTGCCCAGCTTGTTTGTTCACAGCTTCCTCGGAATAGAAAGCCATTTGTGTTGTGACCTACGGATCTGATGAGCTGCAAAACGCAGACGGGAATTCTGCCCAGTAATTTGTGTATTAATTCAGTAACTTATGTTTTAAGTGCACTTCAGAAACCCAGGCAAGAGTCATTTTCCGTCAGAAATACAGGAAACGCTGGATTTAGAGATACATTTAATACTAATTTATTTCACACTATTCACAGCTATTCATACAGGCTGTGTAAGTGCTAAAAAAGTATTTCCTGAGATCCTTGGTTGTGACAAATGTTTCCAGTTCTTGTCATTTGATCAGCACTTTAATAACCCCTTAGATAAACTGGTGATGTAATGAATGAGCTCATGCACTTTAAACTTCAGCTGAATATAAAAATCAAATGAAAATTTAGTAGGATGGGGAGGTTCTTGGTGGAGAATGCAGACAGCACTTGAGCCTTTCCTCAGAGAGCTGCCACATAAACTTCTGCTGGAAGGAAACATTTCAGTGCTGGAAGGCAAACTGGGATTCCTGGTAATCCACTGCTGGTGTGTTTGTTCACCTCTGCTCTTGCCTCCTTCCCCAAGGTGAGGAGGGAGATAAGCACCAGGTATTTTTCCACTCAGAACTGCTGCCTTGGCTGCCCTGGAGCTCAGCAGCCCTCATGCACATTCCAGATCCCTGTGGGATCCAAGGGACACCTGCCCAGGCCCCTGAGGGGGTCTGAGAGCACCTCTGATGCCTCCAGTTTTATCTTTGCTGTATTCCAGGCTCTGTGCTGCCAGGGGTGCAGCTCTGAGCTCACAGTCAGTGTCACTCAGCTCTGCACAGAGCAGGGACACAAAACAAATCCTGTTCCTGCTGCACACCAAGGACAACTTTCAGCCCAGCAGCACAAACAAGGGTGGCTGGAGGGAGGGACAAGCAGGATGGGACCTCACAGCCTGGAGCTGCAACTGGACAATTCAACCCCAAGGTGCAAATGGACCCAAACTGATCAAAGGGTGAGACCTGGTGACCCTTTGTCCATTTTGGGACCATTTTGGGTCCCCCTTGGCTGCAGCCCTGGCCAGGCTCTTGTCCTGCCCAAGGTGTGCCCTAAAGGCCTTTGAATAAATCTCTGCTTTATTCTCTGGCTCTGGGCAGTCTCTGCTCCAGCTCAGCCTTCCCAGGACATCACCTCCAGCACCTCCTTGCTCATCACCCTCAGCCTTCCTCCCCCATCTCATCCGTCCTTTCTCTCTGCAGGGACTTTATAGGAAGGTGACTCTGGGAAGTGTCATTGGGAAGGGTAACTGGGGATTATGATGTGTCCCTAACACAATTTGACAGCCTGGGCCACCTTCCTGGCCCTGCAGAAAATACATGCTCCTGTTTTCCCTCCCCTTGCCTAAATACTGCTTTTCTGAGCCTCGTTCTCCATGGTGGGGGCTCTTTTTATCCAGATCAGTGCAGACTAAGCAGGATTATAAAACCAGATTTATCCAAGGCCATAATACTGTAGTTGCAAGGAGCACCTTCCAGTGGCTGTGAGGTGCTTAATCTTTTAGATTAACTAGAAATATCTATGGCTTTAAACCGCTGGTTTGCGTCACATCCCAAAAGCCGCTTTATGTTGGGAAACATTAGAACAGTGATTAAAAAATTGTCTCTGCCGGTGGATTCTGCACGAAAACTGGGAGGGGAAAGCATCAGTTCTTGACAGCTGAGTCCAGCTTTGTCCTGCCAAGCAGCCAGGATTCCTTGTGTGGCAGAAGCAGCAGCGCTTCCACAAGTGGTGGAGCATTTCCTGGAGACATGGGAAGAGAGAAGGGGAACAGCAGGACATGCCCTGGTGGCATGGGACAACACCTCCCTCACCACTGCCCAGCTGCCTTGTTGGCCCTTTAGAGCCAAATATTAGCCAGAAAATCAAAAAGCACTAAATAAAGCAGGTATGGAGCAGCAGTAAGAGCTTCCCTGCAGGCCCCCCTGGCTTCCCCCTTCCCTTCCTCCCTCTGCTGCATCCACATCCTCCCACCTTTCCCCATCTTGCTCCCTTTGCAGAGATTTCTGATGGCAGCCCATCCTGAGACACATCAGGTCACAACAAGAGACGTGGATGGATTTAAACTGCAAGAATTGATGCCTCCAGTTTTATCTCCCATGTGTTTCAGGCTCTGTGCTGCCAGGGGTGCAGCTCTGAGCTCACAGTCAGTGTCACTCAGCTCTGCACAGAGCAGGGACACAAAACAAATCCTGTTCCTGCTGCACACCAAGGACAACTTTCAGCCCAGCAGCACAAACAAGGGTGGCTGGAGGGAGGGACAAGCAGGATGGGACCTCACAGCCTGGAGCTGCAACTGGACAATTCAACCTCAAGGTGCAAATGGACCCAAACTGATCAAAGGGTGAGACCTGGCGACCCTTTGTCCATTTTGGGACCATTTTGGGTCCCCCTTGGCTGCAGCCCTGGCCAGGCTCTTGTCCTGCCCAAGGTGTGCCCTAAAGGCCTTTGAATAAATCTCTGCTTTATTCTCTGGCTCTGTGCAGTCTCTGCTCCAGCTCAGCCCTCCCAGCCCACACCAGGGATCCCACCTGGAGCTGGAGGGTCCTGTGGGACATCCTGTGCCTGGGTGGCTGATGCCCTGGTCTGGAAGGGCTTTTCCACCTCCAAACACATTCCCTTCTCCTTGCAGACTGCTGGGAAAGAGGCAACAGGGCACCCTCTCTGCCTGCCAGATGCCTGCACAGGCCTTGGAATTTTTGTGAATTAATAAAGTCACCCACAAGCTCCTGGGGCTTTTTATTGCCCGTTCAGCCACTGAGATCATCGGGACAGCAGCAAAAACTCTGTCCAGGTAGGAGAGGCTGGGAGTGCTTCTCCTGGTGATAATGTTCTAAAAAAGGAAACAACCAGGAGAAAAACACTTCTATAAATTTGTTTAGAGAACATCCAGTGACCGTGAATCCTGCTATAAATATCCCAGGCTATAGGTTTCAGGGATTCTTTACCGGATTGGTGCCGTGCCTTGTTACAGACCTTGGTAACAGGAGCTTCATGATGGTTGTGATAAACTGTTTTTATTCCTTATCTCCCTCTCTTCCCTCCTTCCTTCCAGTTCCACCAGGCTTTTTACCCGTAATGTTTATTCCTCACCTCATGGAAAATTTTTGACCGAGAAAAAGATCACTTCAGTTGGAAAACCAAAAATGTCCAGCCAAAACCAACGTTTTCATTGTTTGGCTGAAAATGAGAGGTTTGCCATTTTAAGCTTAAAGTTTTTGGTTTGGAGCCAAAATAGTTTTGCTTTTTGCCCAAAGTCTGCAGTAAAAATTCTCAATTTTTTAGGGAGGCAGACACTTGTTTTTGCATCAACAAGGGGAAAGTTAAAAGCCTGAGTGCTCACCAGAATTGTATAGACAAAAGCAGCTCTAGAGTAAAGTCCTTTTTCCCCTCAAATAGTGAATGAAACATGTTCCAGATCTTCTCCCTGTTACATGGACATGGCAAAGCTGCTGGAGATCCTGTGCCAAAGGGATTCCTGATTGGAACAGAGGTGGCTCCACGTGATTCCCATGTTTGATGGCACCTGGGGCAGTCCCCACGCTGTCCTTGTCCCCTGCGTGGCAAATCCCAGCTCCAGACCTGTGAGGAGCAGCGCTGGACAGGGAGCCTGGAGCTGGGTGGGGGCTGCAGCCCCAGAGCTTTGAGAACAGCCCCACAAACCCTGACTTTTGATTGGGGACATCCCTGTCACAGCCACGGATTTCCATTCCATTGGGGAGCGGGATTTTCCTTGCTGCCATTCCTGAAGTGACTCCTGACAAAAATTAAATCAGTGAAAGCTGTTTTATTTCTGACACCATATCAAGAATTCCTGTAATTCACGTCAGTGAAACTCTGGGATATCCAGGGGTTCTCTTGCCTGTTGCACACATCTGTTTCCAAGGATTTGCTGTCTTCTGGGAGGGTTGAAGCAACATCTAAACCCCTGATCTTAACTGCAGAGGTGAAGAGAGGATTGTTGCTTTTTCAGGGGTCTGGTGGACACATTTGTGTGGAACTCCGGGCTCCACAAATGCCAACAAAATCAGTTTGAAGAAAAGAAGAGAAAAAAAGAAGCAGGAGCTGTAAATTTAAAGAAATTGGAAGAGCTGGGCAGCCCATAAGTGAGGATTATTAAATCACTTTTCAGTAAACCAGGCCATTGTTTGATTTCAGCTGGCAGAAGGGCACAGGAGTCACCAGGATGGCAGAGCCATGGCATTCCACGTGAACATTTCAAATGAACATTCCAAATGAACATTCCAAGTGAAGATTTCAAGTGAACATTCCAGGGCTCTGGAACCTTTGCTGCTCCTCTGTGACAGGGGGAGCTCAGTGATGCTTTTTGTTCCATGAGATCTGCGTGGAAAGGACCAAGCCCAGGAGGAATTATCCACCGTGGGTGATCTCCAAAGGGATCCTGAGCCCAGTGAATGCCCTGATGGGACTCAGGTAGATCATGGCAGGAATCTAAATATGGCATTTTTGGCTGCCCTGCATTTGGCTGCTTTGTGAGTGGGTGCCTTTATTTTGCTGCTCGTGTTTGTTCTCTTGAACTTCAGACACATTTCAGCCACACTTTTCTCAGGAAATTGCCACATGGAAAGTTGGTATTTTCTAACCATTTCCACGGAACAGTTTCCAACTGGATGGAGATCCTGTGCAACCCTAGAGCAAGAAATGACAAAGCCTTCATTTTCTTACTGAGGGACCTGTGTTTGTTACCCTCCACAGCAGGGCTGCTCTGGGGCTGTGATTTTTGTGTTTCCACTGCACCAAACCCCACAGTGTTGTGGTTGGCTGGGGCTGGGGGTGAACAGTTCACCAGGGGAGGGACCAGAACACATCCACCAAAAAACTGACTTTGACATGTGAGGGTGGCTGAGTCACTCTCCAGTGCCACCACAAAAATCTACTGACACGAGCATCGGAGTGACTGCAGAGCTTTGAACCTCATCCTCAGGCATTTCTGGGGCCTGAGGGGAGCTCCAGGTGAAAAATAGCCTGATGTGGATTTGATACCAGCCACTGGTCTGATGGAAGGTGTCCCTGCCCGTGGCTGGGGTTGGGATGAGGTGAGATTTAAGGTCCCTCCCAACCCAATCATTCTGTGATTCCATGAGTGCCCATTTAAACCTCAGGTTTGGGGTTTCAGAGGAGAACTTTAAAGATCAGCTCTGCTCTGTGGGAGAGAGTCCAGAGAAGGGTCACCCAAGCTGATCTGGGCTGTAGAAATCTGCTCCTGTGAGGAAAGGCTGAGACAACTGGGGCTGTTCAGCACAGAAAAGAGAAGCTTTGGGGTGACCTCGTTGTGGCCTTGCCTGGAGAGAGCAGAAAAGATGGAGAGGGAGAATTTACAGGAGCGTGGGATGACAGGACAAGAGGAATGGCTTCACACTGACACAGAGTGGGCTTAGATTAAATATCAGGAAGAAATTCTTCCCTGTGAGGGTGGGCAGGCCCTGGCACAGGTGCCCAGAGCAGCTGTGGCTGCCCCTGGATCCCTGGCAGTGCCCAAGGCCAGGCTGGAGCTCCCTGGGACAGTGGAAGCTGTCCCTGCCCATGGCAGGGGTTGAACTGGATGAGCTTTAAGGTCCCTTCCAACCCAAACCATTCCAAGGCTCCATAATTCTATGATTCTATGATTTTGTTCCTTTCTTTATCATACTTCCATACTATCCAAGTTGCCTGTAAATTAATATCACAATAATTAATAAATATATCCTGCTGTTTGAAGAAACACTGTCACTGGGACCAGATAAAAGAATGGCAATAATCAATAATTGCCTCCTGGTATGATCAGTGGTTTCATTGACTTCATTTGAAGTACCTTTACTGGGCACTCTGGCACAGGGGAGCTTAAAGATAGGATTTTTTTTCTCAGAAAATTGGTTTAGACATTGTTAAGTTTGGGGTAATTTTTTCTTTTATCCCTCTGTTCTTTTCACTGCCATGTATTTCTCAATGAAGAAATTTTATCCCTGCATTCCATATTAAGAAAAGGGGAAAAAAAAAAATCAATCTGTGGGTTTTCTTTTGTAGAAAGCTCTGGTTTCCTACATGACTTTTCCGTGGAATTTGTTTGGGAAAAATGCAGAGTGCACCAAAATGAGGAAATGACAGGGTTTAATATTTATCAAAGCCCTTTTCCCCCATCATCAAGCTGTCAGCAATGCCCTGGAGCAGAGCAGCTGCACAGGCCAAGGTGGGGAACACAGCTGATCCCTTGGGAAGGTTCTTCCCCGCAGAACCCAGCCCAGGAGTCCGGGGCACCTCCAGGATCCGGGACTTTCTGCTTCCAGGAGAATTTCAGGGGAGGTCAGTGAGTCTGTGTGTGAGCACACAGCAGTGAGGGCTCAGTGGTGGAGTGAACATCACACAGATCCCTCCCGAAAATGAAAGATAATTCTGTTCTGCCACCTGAATACCCTGTGGGGTGGGTACCTCTAAACGAAGCAAATTAATGGCTTATTGTCCCTAATGAGTGCTCCATTTCTGCCAACCCCTGCGGGACAGGATGAGTCTCTTTCTCTCCAGGACTTGTCTGTGACTTTTTGAGAAGCCCCCTTCCAATGAGGGTTTTACTCATCTTAAATGTAACATCTTAATTATTGTCGGTTTTACCTTTTTATTTTTTTTTATCTGGGGAAAATCCATGAAAACTCTGACAAAATACTACAGCAATGTAATCATGAGGTTAACAAAAAATCAGCAAATCAGCCTCCTGGCTCACCTGTACTGGTTTATTTCTCTTCTATTTTTCCTTTCTGTCACCTTTCAAACCCTAAACTTCTGTCCTTTACACACTTTGTCTTTCAAAACTGGACTTCACAATGAGAAAGGCCTTTCTCTTTCTTTTCTTTTCTTTTCTTTTCTTTTCTTTTCTTTTCTTTTCTTTTCTTTTCTTTTCTTTTCTTTTCTTTTCTTTTCTTTTCTTTTCTTTTCTTTTCTTTTCTTTTCTTTTCTTTTCTTTTCTTTTCTTTTCTTTTCTTTTCTTTTCTTTTCTTTTCTTTTCTTTTCTTTTCTTTTCTTTTCTTTTCTTTTCTTTTCTTTTCTTTTCTTTTCTTTTCTTTTCTTTTCTTTTCTTTTCTTTTCTTTTCTTTTCTTTTCTTTTCTTTTCTTTTCTTTTCTTTTCTTTTCTTTTCTTTTCTTTTCTTTTCTTTTCTTTTCTTTTCTTTTCTTTTCTTTTCTTTTCTTTTCTTTTCTTTTCTTTTCTTTTCTTTTCTTTTCTTTTCTTTTCTTTTCTTTTCTTTTCTTTTCTTTNTTTCTTTTTCTTTTTCTTTTTCTTTTTCTTTTTCTTTTTCTTTTTCTTTTTCTTTTTCTTTTTCTTTTTCTTTTTCTTTTTCTTTTTCTTTTTCTTTTCCTTCCTTCCTCCCTCTCTCCCTTCCTCCCCCCATGGACAATATTGAGTATTTCATGTTTTTCCCTCCTTGCTGTGGGTGAAAACCCAAAGGGATATAAATCAACACAGGCCCCACTCTGCTCCCACTTCCACCAGTGAAGATCACCTACTGAATTTAGCATTTTTCACCAATTTTCCTGAGTCAGAAGCATTTCCGATTCTCCTTTATCCCACGGATAAAATGGGGTTTTATGTGTCTGACTCCCGGGGTGATAATAGCAGGGAATAGTTTTACTGCACACATAGAACTTCTCCCGAGGCCAAGACAAGCAGCCACAGCTTTTCATCCACTCCCAGCAAAAATTAAGCAGGATTTAAAAAAAAAATAAATCCAATTGATGGGGACAGAAAGTGGTGGGAGAAGAGAAGCTGAAGTATGAAAATTAACAACATGAAGTACACAAAAATCACCCTGAGTCGTTTGTCCTCTATTTCAAACGTTTCTAAACTCTTTCAAATTACACATTCAGCTAAATGATCACATTTTCAGGCTTTTCCTCCCCCCCTGCAGCTACACGAGATGAAAATCAAAGGAGGAAAAACAGAAACAGGAATGTTTGATCTGCCTGTTGCTCTCGCTGACTTTTCCAAGTGCAGTTTCCTGGCTGCAGGGTGGAACAGCAGCAAAGTCATTCCTGAGGGCATCCTTATCCAGGAGAGCTCATCATCCTGACCTCAGTTATGGGAATGGGGGATCTCCCATCTGCACAGGAGCTGTCCTGAAAAAAACAACCATCCCTGGAAGTGTCTAAGGCCAGGTTGGATGGGGTTTGGAGCACCCTGGGACAGTGGAAGGTGTCACTGGCATGGCAGGGGTTGGAATTAGGTGATATTTAAGGTCCCTTCCCACCCAAAGCATTCCAGGATTATAAAAAATTAGCCTTATTCTGGAAAATAAAGGAGAACAAAAAGCAGGTTTGGGTGAAGGAAAGACCAGGAAGATCCCCCTTGGAGCAGCACGCCCTGACACCTGAAGTGTTTTGTGGGATTCAAGCTGCGAAAGAAATCTAAATTGAAGTTTATCTATTTGCCTAAGAGCTTGGTTCAGAAGGGAAATGGGTTTTCAGCAGCATTCCACGTTTCCACACACAGACAAGGAGGAGGATTCTGTAATTTATCTCTCTGCCCTTTTCTGCAGAGCCATTTAATCACAGAGAGCAGCAGGTTGCTCATCCCACTTTGCACTTGGTAAATCAACGCTGACCTTTCCCTCTTGTCTCCTCCCTCACGTGCCTGGGTTGGCCTCCAGGAGTCTTTTTTAAGGAACAACCTCTATTTTCCAAGAGTGTGGAGAACTGAAAGGAAAAAGGGAAGATCCCACAGTGTTTGCAAACACAATCTGTGTGGTTCAGAGCCCTGAGAGCCACAAACACCGTGGGGTTTATGGACAATAATTAAAGCCCCAGGACGCAATCACCACTTTTCTGGCTCCAAGGTCCCTTATTAAATAGAAGTTATTAGATAGAAGTTATTAGATAGCATTTATTAAATAGAAGTTATTAAGTAGAATTATGGAAAATCACAATTAGTTCCAGGCAAAGCAACACCAACCTCAACCAATTGAACCTCTTGGGGGAGGGATAGGGCATGGAGTCTGGAGGATCCTGAGGCTGGGGAGGGAAAATGGGCAGCAGAAGGGAAGGAAACAGCAGCATCCACCTTTGTGGGTGTGAATAAATGTCAGAAAGGCCTTTGGGGCTCCATGAAATGAGAGAAGGTCCTGCCTGTTCAGGGAGCAAAATGCGGGTGCAACCAGTGGGAGGGAAATTCGAGAGGTGAATCCATGCAAACCTGTCCTTAATGCCATTAAGGATCCCTGGAAAGCTGAAAAATCTCACAACTGAGCTCCTCAGTGTCCTGCCTGTTGAACTTCCATGGGAAACTTCAGAGTTTGTTGTTGACTAAAGGAGCTCTGTTTAAATTTGAAGACATGGCAATATTTTAATCGATTTTAATCACCCTCTTTGATAGACTTCGTATTTTTTTGTTGGACTGCTCATGGCAGGTGTTTCCCACCTCTGGCAGAGGATTGGGGATGAATTTTCAGCCTGATTGTGTCTTTCTAAAAGGAAGTCAGTGGTGGACCAGGAAGGTGCATGAGTGAATTATTGACTCCTGCCAAAGCACTGGGATTTGCTGATGCTGCTCAATGGCCCCAGGAAGATGTCATGGATCAAAAAATCACTTTCCTCTGTGCTTATCTCCCCTAAAATGTGTTCTCTGAGTCTCCTGAGGGGCACAGCTGCTCAAGTGACATTTATAAGTCTATAGGAAGACACCCCATGCACACACAGATGGGATTTTTGTAAGCCCGTGTGTTCAGAAGAAAGTGAACTCTCTGGTTTACATAAGCCTGCCTCTTCCTTAAAGGCTGAGCTATTTTAACAGTGCATTCCACCAAAATGAATAATATTTGGCTTTTGGAGGCAGATTTTTCTGTGGTTACAACCTCTTTTGCACATCATAAATGTCCAACCCCATCCCCTTGCTTTTCTTTGATTAAAAAGAACAACAACTAACCTTTAAAAATACCGTATTTGTCATGGGCTCGCTTGGGTTGCAGCTGGTGTGATTTATGTGTCTGTCCTCAGAGCAAACACACTCATTGAGGAAACTCAGCAAGAGTTTAACGCTGCAGGAATGAAGATTTGGGGTCATCTCAGGTGTTTCTGCAAAGGACAGGGTCTCCTTGGAGCTGACTGAGGTTGAGGTGGGTCACGAGTCCAAGGCTGGGACCAGAAAACCTCCAGCACTTGCAGGTGACCCATGGATGCCACAGGGAGCTGAGGTGACAGCAGAGCCCTGCTGGGAGTGTCACAGCCCTGAGCTGTCCCAGGGTGGGCAAAGCCAGATCCCTAAATCCCAAATCCTCCCAGATTTTACAGGTTTGTGGTTCTGGGCTCCCTCCTGTCCCAGCCTGGCTGGGCGTCAGCACCTCCCACTCTTCCACCAGATCCTGCTCCCAGTTCCACCACCCTCAGTCAGCAGTGGGTCCTGCAGCACTGGAAAACAAACAAGTAGCACTCATAGCCTGGCATAAATAACTTTGTCCCTGACTTCACAGTGACAACTTTCAGCCAGCGCAGATCTCTCCAGACCTGGAGGTGTCCCCTCCTTACACAAGCAAGAGATCAGATCCAAGATGAGCAGGATTTTTTGGAAGAAGGGGAAAACTATTTGAGGAGGGAGTAAAAGGCTCTGTATCATTCCAACTGCTCAAAAATTTGTTTTGCCAAGGGAACAGGAGAAAGCTGTTAAAAAAAGATTTTAATTTTGAGTCGCTTTCGGCTTTCCCTGCAAGAAAACAAGGAAGAAGCAAACACAATGGCTAAAGAACATGAAAAGATCCCAAAGGTTACGAATGCTCCAAGAAAAACACGCTCTCAGTGTTCAGTGGAAACATTATTTGCACCACTCTGGGCTGGTGCTGGCTGCGAGGGGCGGCGGAGGCTCCGTGAGCTCCGAGGGCTCCGGGGCAGGAGCTCCGGGCTCAGCCGCTGCTGCGGGCCCGGCCGTTCCCCCACCACAAAGGCCGTGTTTGCACAGCTCATTTGCAGGGTGAGTGAGAAGGCTCAAGTGGCAAATTGGATATTGATAACTTCCAGAAGCCCTGCCGGGACCGCGGCCTCGTTCCGCCCGCTGACTGAAGCGCCGGCAAAGGCTCGCCGCGGAAAAGTTCCCTGGCTGGCACAGGAGCGTGGCTCCAAATGAATTAACTTCCAAACCTGATATTTAAGGATGTTTTATTGGTCTGATGTCTCTCCAAGGCTTGCCAGAGCCGTCATGTCAAAGAGCTGCGGACTGGGTTATAATAAAGAGACGTTGCTTGTAGTTGTTTCCTCTCGGCGTTATCATGGAAGGGGGAAGGCGAGTGGAAAAGCACCTTCCAGAGCTCGGATCCATCTCCCCCCTGCTCAGGTCCCACCTGGAGCTCCCCAGGAAGGGGAACCTCGGGGTGCTGTGTGGGAAGGGCTCTTGGGGACATCCCTGGCAGGGAGCAGAGCCAGCACAGGCACGTCCAACTCTCCACACTGGAATTGTGTCACTTTTAACAAAGCTTTTCCTTGCTTCGCTCCTCTTTGGTTTGCTGTTGGTTTGTGTCACGTTTTTGTTAATTAAGGATGGGATTTATTTTTTTTTTTAAGAATAATTTTGCATAAATATTGGCAGAACAACTTCTGTGGGAGAATGAAAACCAAGGTTTTCGTGATCAGCACATGATTGTACTTAGGGAGAGTATCAGTTAAATCAGTCTTGAAATTATAGCGTTTCAGCTGCTGGTACTTTTCATATTAAAAATCAAATTTAATTTTCCAGTTTTGCAGAAACAAAAATTCCAACCATTTGTTGCTTTCCACCACCAGGAGGGAAGAAAAAAAAAAAGGGGGGGAAAAATAGAATGAATCCAGCCTAATCCTCCAAAACAAATCTCCACAGAGACTGTTTCTGTCTGTGAGAGATTTTTCAGCCATCCCCGGGTGGCACCTCCCAGGTAGAAGTGGGTGCTTCACCCATGGTCTCAGTGGGGACAAACCTGGCCTCAATCTTCCAAATTCTGGGATTTACCCTGAAATTACAGCTGCATAACCCAGCTCAGAATATTCCCTTTATCCTGGGATATGTGCAGATGCTCCTCACTCCCTGTCAGTCACTGGATGTGAGGGAGGATTTTGGGAAGCAGCATCCTCAGCTCAGGAGCTGAGCCATTCCTGACCGTGTGTGGCAACATTTTTCAATGCTTGGTTTAGTTCCATCCAGGCTACAAACCAGAGAACCAAACCCAAAACAGAGAAGGAAAATAATTAAAAAAAAAAATAAATAAAAGGAAAGGAAAAAAGTCCTTTCTGATTTTCAACATAAAGCTAGGATTACCACCAAAGAACAATAAAAATTCCTTTATTACCAACAACAGGAAGAGCAAGGAGAAAAATAAACCAGAGAAAATCTTTGTTATAATTTTTCCATAACAAATAAGGTCTTTTCTGGTCATGTTTGGCCTTTTTTTTTTTTTTCTTCTCCTTAAAATTGTATCTGTTTAGGAAAAAAAATAAAAATCTTGTTTAGAATAAAAACAAAACTGCAGAGGAAAAAGCAGAGCTCTTATTAAAGGGTTTGACATCACAACCCATCTATTAAATAGCAGGATTCTTAAAGGAAAGTCCTTTCCAAATAAAAGGGAGGAAATGAAAGGTTCTATGAGTTCCCAAGGCCATTGTTGATGCTGTGGAGCACAGAAAACTTCCACTATCCATGGTCAAGGAAGTCATGTAGGAACAGGAACCAGCCCTGCAGGTTCCCACAGGGAGAAGATCCTTGGAGAAATACAGCTGGGACCTGTCCTGTTGTTCCTTTATTCCTCACACTTTTTTTGCAGTTTAACATGGGGGGAATTAGGGAAGACAAATGGTCAGAGGGGAGGGAAATGTGCTGTTCCCCTGGCTGGCAGAAGGGATGGATCCCTGTCCCTGCTGTCCCTGCTCCACCCTGGCCGAGCCCACCAGGAGCCCAGCTCACCGTGAGGGGATGTGAGCTTATCTCCAGGAGGTTTTTTATGTTCCACTGGCTCTGGGGGCTGCCTTGGGTTTGTTTTCCATGTGTTTCGGAGCCACAAGGCTCTTTTTTCATCCCAAAGCCTGGCACACTTTGTCCCTGCTCCTTTTTGCCGTGTGGATCCATCCGAGGCTGATTAGGGGTGATAAGGGGTGGCAGTGAGTTATTGCCCAGCCAGACTGAAAAGCCAAACCAGGCAGTTCTGACATAAAACAGCCACAGAAGTGGCTTTTTCCACCTTATCTGGCCCTGCTCTGGATAGCAGAGGCAGCCTGGAACAAAGGCTTTTGTTCCTCGTTAATCTGCAGTGAGAAGGAGCAGGGACTGACCCTTCCATCGATGCCTCCAGTTTTCTCTCTCCTGTATTCCAGGCTCTGTGCTGCCAGGGGTGCAGCTCTGAGCTCACAGTCAGTGTCACTCAGCTCTGCACAGAGCAGGGACACAAAACAAATCCTGTTCCTGCTGCACACCAAGGACAACTTTCAGCCCAGCAGCACAAACAAGGGTGGCTGGAGGGAGGGACAAGCAGGATGGGACCTCACAGCCTGGAGCTGCAACTGGACAATTCAACCCCAAGGTGCGAATGGACCCAAACTGATCAAAGGGTGAGACCTGGTGACCCTTTGTCCATTTTGGGACCATTTTGGGTCCCCCTTGGCTGCAGCCCTGGCCAGGCTCTTGTCCTGCCCAAGGTGTGCCCTAAAGGCCTTTGAATAAATCTCTGCTTTATTCTCTGGCTCTCTGCAGTCTCTGCTCCAGCTCAGCCCTCCCAAGGCATCACCATCAAAGGGGTTTGTCCTCTCTGATGCTCTGCCATGGGGCTGGAGGAGCTGCTGACCAGAGTGTGCCCAGACCAGGGCCTGGGGTCCCTGGGCACATCCCAAAGGACAGCAGGAAAGCTCTGCTGGGATTTTCCCTTCAGCAAACAAGGGATGCTTTTCCCAAGGGGATACTGAGGGTGGAACAAGGAGCAAAGTTCTCATCAAGTTTTAATCTCAGAATCCCAGGATGATTTGGGCTGGAAGGGACCTTAAAGGTCATCCAGGTCCACGGGCAGGGACACCTCCCACTATCCCAGGCTGCTCCAAGCCCTGTCCAGCCTGGCCTTGGGCACTGCCAGGGATCCAGGGGCAGCCACAGCTGCTCTGGGCACCCTGTGCCAGGGCCTGTCCACCCTCACAGGGAACAAATCATTCCCAATATCCAGTTTGAGGTGGATTTTAAAGGACTTGAACCAGGAATAATTTCCAGGTTCTTTAATAAAATTCCTAAAATTATAAATAAACTTTTATAATGCTGGCAAAACCCTCCTAATATTTGTATATCCTTATTTTCCTTCCTTGTTTCTCCTCAGCTCCTTCTCACATCTGGGTCCCTCTTGCTCTCCCTCATTGCTTTCCTGGGAAATTATGGCCTGAATTGAGCAGAACTGTGAGACAGAACTGTTTGTTGGGGTCAGACCCCATTTCCCTCTCAAAAGATAATTTGGGGTCACATGAAATCCAAGAAAAGCCCGAGTTTTGCTGCTCTGGATCTGCACAGGGACAAAGTTCTTTTGGCCTCCTCTGTGAAATGCACCCCCTGCTCCTGCTCATTTCACAGCCAAAGGGGTCAGAGCTTCTCCTTTTATTTTCAACACTGATGTCTGAACCCAGAAATCATCATCCAACCAATCTAGAAAAAAAAAGTAAGAATACTTTATTCCCATCGACATTTTTCCAGCTGTAAACACTCCTTTAATTTAGTACAAAATTATTGTGCTGTAAACGCTTTTATAACATTGCTAGGTTTCATTTTTGGTTTTGTTTTCCATTTTCTGATGTCTTTTGTGGATTTGGGATACAAACAAATGACAGGGTACTAACAATGACTTGAACCAGCTTCTGAAAGATGGGTTTTTGTTGGGGTTTGGGGGTTTTTTACCTCCTTGCACCACTGTTCTGTTTTGGTTTTTTTTTTTCTCTCTGGCTTCTTCATCTTGGGCTTTCTCAGGAGGGCAGCATATTTTGGGATTAGGATTCCCATGGTCAAAATCTTTCCTCAGGTCCCCTTTGTAGAAATATTTGAGTATCCCTCCAGAGGAACTCTGCAGTGTGGTTTGGGAAGATCTTTGTGATTAAATGATGCCACATCTCAGGGAGAATCCAGAGGAGGAAGGTGGCCCAGAAGAAAAAATCCAAGTGCTAAGGAATTATTCAGAACATAGGGATCACACCAAAAACCTCCAAAGGGAAAAAAAAAGGATATCTTCCTGTGTAAGTGCTGCTGAATACAAATGTAGATCTAAGAATTCTACAGGGGAAAAAAAAGGGAAAATCATGGCACAAAGTGATTTTAGTGGAAGAGAGCTTGAGGTCAGGCAGGGCTGGGAAGGGCCAGGCCAGCAGGGGATGTGGCCAAGGATTTTACTGATGGTGACGGGATAAGGATCCATGACTGGGGTCTCAGTCCCATGTTCTCTGACAGAGAACAGAAATCCCACACTCAATAACCCAACTCTTCAAACTCCCATCTTCTGTTCCACAGGAGGAGTTGTAGCATCAGAGGATGAGGCAGAGCTTTCCCTCAGGTCCATCCCACCCTGAATTCCCCTCTGTCCATCCCTCTGTCCGTGGAACACAAAACCATCCGGAGCTCCATTCTGATTCATCCTTTCCCAAATCACTTTCTTTTGAGAACAGTGGAAAGTACCTCTTGTTTTCTTTATTTTTCTTTATTTTTTTTGTGTGTGTGTTTTTTTTGTTTCCGTGGCCATAATTTAATTCTTCATTTTAACCAACTTGCTACGTCCTTTCTCCTTGATAACTCCCAAGCTGAAATGTAAAAAATGTATTATTACAAGAGACAATTACGGGGTTCAAAGCATTCTGAAGCATTCCATGCTCCCAGCTTCTGGTACTGATATAAGGAGAGGAATATTTGTGGTTTTTTGACTTGCATGAAGTGGAAGGGCTCCAAGAGCTGGTGGTAAAAGGCCTAATGAAAGTCTGCCTTCATCAGACACAACAAAGCTCCTGCATCCTGGGAGGTTTAACTCTTTCTGTGGACGGGATGCCCAGGCCCCAGCACTCCACACAAACAACCCTTGGCCGTGTAAACTCAACCACTTCAAGCTCTGTCAAAAGCAACAGCAGCAAAAGAGCTCAAAAAACAAAGAACTTGGGGGTTTGTTTGGCTTTAAATGCTTTTTCCTTGTTTTTCAAACAGCGCGTGTCTGGGAGTTGAAGGTTTGCAGCCCCCCAAGTTTGTTTGGACTGGAGATGTGCCTCACACCTTTGGGATGCAGTGGGACAGCAGAAAATGATGGAAATAGGGCCTGTTTTGAAGGACACCCAGTGGCTGCACAAACATCTGAGTGCTGCAGAGCAGGAGGTTCTCCTCTGCTGAACCTTCTGTTTGTCATTTATTTTTCCATTTCACAAATACCGATTGGAAACTTCTCCTTGGAAGGCAGAGGGAAATCTTGTGGATTGTAAACACGGAGGAGAAGAGGAATTGTTTAGGATGGTGAAAAGGGTATAAGGACTCAAAGCATAATGTTAAGCAGAGGAAAGTTTAGGCTGGATAAACTTCCAAGTGCTGAAATCATATTAGGCTGTGGAAAATTCTTCCAAAGGATGTGGGAGAAGCTCCACTCTTGGAGCAGTTTGCCATTAGATTGGACAAAGCACTAAAAATAAACCTTGAACAATCTTGCCCCAGCAAAGGGGGTGAAATGGCCAAAATGGATGTATCCAACACATCCTTTGATTTCATGGACCACGAATCCATCCACGCCCAGAGAGTGAGAGCATCCATGGGATTCGTGTGGCTAAAGAGGGATTCACCACCGGGCTGGGCTCAGCTCTGGAACCTGCTGGAGAGAAACCTGTGCCATCCAAGAGAGCAGGAGGTGTCAGGGCCTCCCACCCCAGCAAGGAACAGCAATTCTAAACCAGGAAAATGGAAAATAAACACATAAATTTGAAATGCTTTGCTGCCCAGAGGACAATTTGTACTTCGGGGTTTGGAAATCCTTCATGGGGTAGCCTGGGAGAGAGCACGAGGAACATTCCAGACCATCGAGAAGGACTAAAAACCAGTTTGACACAGCTGAGCCCATACACAAAGATATTTTACCCCAAAATCTGCCACCTGCCCTGAAAGGCCCTGTCCAGGTTCAGCACCAGCAGCGATTCCCACGAGGGAGAGAGAGCAGCCACTGTGGATTTGCTGTGTCACTCCAAAATGATTCCAAGTGCCTCACATCAGATGATCCAGTGTTCAGCAGGGAATTCCAGTTTTAAATATGTGTGTGTTCAATAACAGGCTGATAAAATTATGGTCAGTGGGCAGAACTATGAGGTGATGCAAGTTGTTAACTCAGTTTTCGTAGTAAACACAAAGAAGATCCAACAGGATTTACAACTGTAATGATTCTCCAGGAAGATTAAAATATTTTGGATATTAATCCACTTGCTACCTTATCCCAACTCTTTATGTATGATCTAAAAGCAAATTCTGGGATTTTTTAAAAAATCCATTCATGATGGTGTTGACCTGAAGCTCCTGAAGAGACAAGAAATCTTCCCACTGATTTCCTGAGGCCTTGGATTTTATCAGACCGGATAAATTTGTTCCAGAAACACCAAATTTCTGATCTCTCTGCTCTGGGGAGTCGTTGGGAGTCTTCAGAATTTGATCTGAATTGCTAAACTGTGCCTGGTCACGTGGTGGGGTTTTCAGTCCTGGCTGGAGGCACTTGGGAGCACATCTGCTGCAAATATTTCCTGGTGGAACCCAAAGTGTCACTTTCTGTAAATACTTCTCTGTGTGCTTCCAAAATTCACTTTCCACGATGTTTTTTGGCCGGTAAAACCTGACAACTCCAAAGTTCTTTGAGAGCAAAGACAAAGAGATGAGAACGTGGCCAGAGGGACTTTATTGCAAATTTGGAAGGAGCCAACATTGGTTACAGCACAACTTTGAATCTGCTGTAAACTGAATTTCTGCAGACTGGAGAAGTTGCTCAGATCTTGACCTGGTAGCAGAGCAGAGGGAAACCTCGTGGGTTTGAGTGGAAAGAAAATCAACTGTTGCTGCTCCACACGTGGAAATATGGAATATTTA
Source organism: Hylia prasina (assembly GCA_013397195.1). Taxonomy (NCBI): domain Eukaryota; kingdom Metazoa; phylum Chordata; class Aves; order Passeriformes; family Sylviidae; genus Hylia; species Hylia prasina. The sequence goes on along the minus strand of VYXD01016579.1, from coordinate 173,340 downwards.
CTTTTAATAGAACAAAACCATGGTGTTTACGTGGATATTTGGTGGGTTTTGCTGTAAATGCTCTGCTGGTTCAGAGGGCATCTGAATCCATGAACCATGGAGCTGATCCAACCAGGAGAACTAAACCCACCTCCTAAACATCTCTAAAAGTCACTATTATTCAGAGTGGCAGACTGGCAAGAACTTCTTGCCTATTTCCTGCCTAAACCAAATCCTACTTTTTATTTTTATTTTTTTTCCCGAAAGGTATTGATGGATATCAAAATTAATTTGTATTTTCTCCTTGTTGTTTTTTTTTTTTTCCTAATTGTTGCAATTTGAATGTTTCTCCAGAACTCTGGCGGGTTTAGAGACAGAAGTGTCATTTTTAGGCTCCAGCCTCAGTGGGAAGGGTCACCTCATCCCCACCTTTCCCTGGCTGATCCCAAGCCTTGGAGAAAAGATCCAAAGTGCTACAAGTGTTCTTCCACAAGTCCTGATGCAGTCACAGGAGGGGTTTGGCCAGGGGGGCTTCTCTGCTGTTAAATCAACAGCAAAATCATTTAATTCCCCTGAACATGCAGGAACACGTTGGATCTTTGACTTTGGGACCAAAAATAAAGGGATTACCCCGGTCTTTTCTTAATTGTTGCATTCAACAACAGATTTCCCATCCTTATCCCCCTTTTTCTAACACATCTCCACGCCGTTCCTTTTCTTTTTGTTCCGTTTTTCCACCAAACCATTCTTCCTCCCCAGCTTCGTCCTACACCTCTCTCTTAACACGGCTCCAGATCTTTTTCCTTCTCCCACTGTTATGAATCCTCAAGGGCAGCAGGAATTTTCCATTTTCCTGCCTGAAACTCTTCGTATATCTCTCCCCACCTCGTTACAATAAAATAATTCTTCCACTTCGCTGTCACCTCAATTTAGCTCTCTCACCCTCCACTCCCTCTTTTTCCCCTGGTTTAAAGACCGACCAGCATTTCCTGAATTGGAAAAGCCACAATAATATTTTTTTCCATTGAAAATACGACAAGTACAGTGTTTCCATTGAACATACCACAGGAACAGTGTTTCCATTGAGTGTACCACAAGGACGGTGCTTTTGAGGTATCTAAATGCTGAGATGAACTCATAATGTTCATCTTGGACTCATTAAAGCAAAGCCCCTTCTCTCCTCAAAAAAGAAAAAAAAGTTTCCTCAGACAGAGAAAGAATTTTTATTCACAGGTTTCAAAAAAGAAAAAAAAATAATACAATAAAAACAAGACCTAGACAGAGCCAGGACAATTTTGCACTTGCTTTGTGAGTAAAATATAAATAGGTTTTAGCAAGTTAAAAAAAAAAAAAAATCCATTAAAAATGCTTAGAGTGGTTGAACAGCTGGAAAAGAAACCTTTTTTTTTTTTTTTTTGATAACATTTAAAGCTGCTTAGCAGCTGGGGAAAAAATCGCCTGTAAAAACACTTAACATTTACAGCCACTCAGTGGCTGGAAAAGCAACTTGTTATAAAATTGATTTAACATCTCAGTGGCTGGAAAAGACATCCCCACACATCCACGGAGCTGCAGTGTTTTACACTGCTATTTATGGCTATTTAGACACAGATAAGGCTATAAATAGATAAACTGGGCATTTCTGCTGATGCCATTGTGGCAGGGAATAATTTCCATGCAGCTCATTCGCCGTTTTATTTTATTTTCTGGGAGTTTTCAACTAAGCCCTTTAAAATCCCATCAGTCTGGAGTCTGGCGGGCCGGGATGCTCAGCCCCCAGGAAGGCTGTAAATCACTTCAGTTACAGAGCACTTTATGAAATAATAACTGAGTCCTGTGTTTGATGGGCTCCAGTGAAGCTCTGGCTGAGGCAGCAGAGCCCAGGCTGCCTGACAAAACCTTTGTGATCCAGGGTGTGAAATGGGGATGTCTCCATCAGGAGCTGGACAGGTGACAGGAGCCTTCCAGCCCCAAAATCCAAAAAAAAAAAAGGGTATGAAAAGCCCCATCAAAGCAGTAATTAGGCGCATTTGTCTCTGTCTGAGATTGGAGCTTTTTAAGAGCTGATTTAAAACGTGAGTCATGTAACAGCCCTCCAGCAGCCTCGGGCAGTGGTGCTGCACCCTGCCCTGCATCCAGCTGTGCAGGCAGGCCCTGCACCCTGCCCTGCATCCAGCTGTGCAGTGCTGACAGAGGGGATGCACTGGCACCTCCCTGCTCAGCCCCGCTCAGAGTCTCCAAAACCGGGACTAAAGTTTCTGCCTGAATGTTCTCAGGCTTCCCGAGCACCTTCCTGGGTGGGAGCCCTGCTGCCTGTGGGCACTCCTGGAATTCGCTGCTGAAATGACCGGGATAATGCAGAGCTGAGTGCTTTGTTCAGTTCCTTGAGGCAGGGATTCCCCAGCCCCAGGGGAGGTGGCAGGACTCTCTGTGGCTCCCCCTCAGACTTCACATCCCTCTGATCTTCTATTTCATCCTTCCCAGCGTTCCTCTCCATGGCAAAAGTCGCTGGACTCATCCGTGGTGCTTGAAAGATGTCACAGAACCTGGAGGCCATTGCTGCACTGCAACAACAAATTGGGGCAGTTGAACCTTTTGTGTGCTGCACGTTTGGCTGGTGTGGGGCAATCCAGGCAAACCAAGGAGCCTCGTTAAACCCTGGGATCCAACCTGGCTCTGGGCACAGCTCCCTTGGGAACAGCACAGTCTCCTGTGCTGTTTACATTTTACGTCTCCTGTGCTCCTTACATTTTATTTCCAAGCAAGGATGTCCTGTCTGGCTGGACTGTGGCTGAGGACCCACTAAGAGGGAGAGGGAATATTGCCATGGATCGGGTGTCGCTTTCCAAAGTCCCAAACTTCTCCTGAAGTCAGGGGCAGAGCCCAGAGTGCTGCTCCAGCTGGGTTTGGTGCCAGTTTTGGAGCTCGGATGAGAAGCTGGATGTCTCTGCCGGTAACTGCAGATAATGAGGCAATGTTCCCAAAGTATCTGAGGCTGGGATCTTTGAAGTGTAACCACTTTGTGGCCAAAGCCTTGTGAAAATGGAAAAAATAATAATTACCTATGAATATGTGAAGACGTATATTCCTCAAGGACAGACAGGAATTGTTCGGTGTCGTCCGGGTGAAGGGAGGAGGTGCAAAAAGAAGATTTTCAGCAGAGTTTTCCTGCCAGGGAGAGCTATTAGGCACTGGAATTATTTCCTCAAGGAGAGCAGAGGAAGGCGATTCCTTCAGACATTTAATAATAGCTTGGGCAAAGAATTAGGAAATATAAAGAAGCAGCCTGTACTGGCAGGTAATTGAGCTAATCAGGACTAAGTAGGACTCAGAATTTATTTTTTCTTAGGATCATTTAAAGTCAGCTGCAATAGATATTTCATTAATTCATTGCCCTTTTCATTGCAGTCCAACACCCAGGAGGAAGGCAGAAGAAGTTAATATTAAAAAAACACCACCCCAGTCAGTGCTGGGAACAGTGGGGTGAGGCGGTGCCTGCGAGGAGAGGTTTCATGGGCACTCATCAGACACTAAAACGAGTTCTCAAACAGGCCACAAAAGCCAGTGGGGGAGAGAAGGGGTAGAAGAAGCCAAGGTCTGATCTGGAAAATAAAAAGGGAAAAGCGAGGATGAAGAACCAGGGGATTGGACAAGATGGGATGGGCTGGGAGGGGGTCCTGGAGAGCCTCTGTCTTGGCAACAGCTGTGGAAAATCAAAGTGCAGAATAAAGAAGTGCTGTAAGAACAGCCCGTGATCGAATACCAGACTGGCTAATTTGTATTTCAGGGGCTGGAGGAGAGGATGCTGCAGTCTGTGCCTCTGGACCTTGCCCACATTTGGTGTTCCTGGACAAAGAGCCAGCACTAAATCAGGGGCATCCGGCTCAGACTTGAACTGGGGTGTAAAGGCTGAGCAGCATCAGGCTGAGAAACTAAATTTGGGGAGAGGCAGACACTTCAGAGCCCTGTGGTGTCTGGATCACCCAGAGGATGCCTAAGCCAGGTACTTTTTTTCTCTCCCTGTTCATGCTGAACAGCACAGTGGGTGCCAGGTTTTATCCTTTCATCCTTTCTCCTGGTTCTGCCTTTAAAAATGAACATTTAGAACATGCTGTAATTATTCCATATGGGATTATTTACCAATTGCATCCTTCGCTGGGCATGTCCTGCATGCTGGGGCAGGAGGGGACACAGCCTGGGACGTCCCATCAGCTCCTTGAGTGACAAAAGATGCCAAGTGCATCAGGAACACTCCCCCTGCGTCCCTGTTCTCCCAGGACATGTGGTGGGACAAAGGCTGTTCCTAAAACAAAGCTGAGGAGAGAGAAGGAAAGAGAAAATCCTCACGTGACCCTCACCATAAAACCCTCACCCATAAATTCCACCAGAGCTGAGGAGATGCAGATGAGGTTTATCACATGTTTAAGAACCTAATGGCATTTCAGATTAGCATCAGGGCTGGTGCAGCAATCCGTGCACACTGTGGACAATAATTATTCCCACTTGGAGTTCCATGAAGGCCGTAACTGTTTATCAGGATATGGAAAACTGTTGATCAGCATATGGAAAATTGGTCTATTTGTCCCAGAGATGTCAGAGCCAGATTTTTATGTACTCATAGATGGCAGTGGGTGGAGAGGCACAATCCAACACACTTGATCTGGTTCAAGACATTTACTCCACGAGCGTCATCGCTTTTTGATGCTGCTACCCCTAAACCTGAGCCACGATTTCAGAATCCAGCCCTGAATTTGTGCAGTTGCTCTGTAACCTGCACAGGGAAGTCATCAGTACAAATCCAACCCGCCCTGAAAGCCGCTCAGAAATCCAGGTTATTCCCTACATGTTTGCACAGCGACCGCAGCCATTGATTTATCCCTTATTAGAAGCTGATATCACCACTGGATTTAAATCATGGCTATATTAACATCCATCAGCAAGCTGACCTAGAAACTTATTTATTTAAGAACACCAGTGGTCTGAGGAAAAGCCAAAAACAAAAACAAGTACAATGGGGTTTGGATCTGGACAATGCTTGGGAACCGTATTGGCAGCCACCAAGTTGGAATATTTGATCTTCACAGCTTGACGTCAAGAATGGCTTTTAAGTCTCCTGGCTGGTAAATACATCTGGCTCATGCCTTGTTTAACATTTGAGGTGCTTATAGATATTGTGGTTTCAAAGTTGATCAAACATGCAGGGCATTATTTGTAGGAAAAACATTTACCTTACTGGAGAGGTTTGACTTATACCGAGGGCTCAAATGATTTCCCGTCTGCTTTAATGTGTGGAGGAAAGTGGAATTTGCTTTGGGAAGCAAAGAAAAGGCGGTTCAACACATCCTGCCGTGCCCAGTGTGGTTCGGGGTTGCCTGTAGGAAAGCTCAGCACCATTTATTTTGTGAGATAAAACTTGCTGAGGAAGTCAGAGCAATTTAACGTTGTAGAGTGAAGGAAAACAAAACCGAACTGAGGCTCAGGAGCTGGATGTGAGAGTTGTGGATGTCCTTTCAGCTGCTCCTGTCAATGGAAAAAGAAAATGAAAGGGTGAAGGGGTGGGAAGGTAGGGGGAAAGAGGGAAGGAGGAGAATAGAGCAATGAAACACGGGCATTTTGGACACCTCGGTTGAAAAGTGCACTCAAGGTTTAGCATTAAAGAGTTTGGGGAGGGAAGAAAGGTCCTGGTCAGAGGAGCTGTTTTGGAGTGAAGGAATGAAGGAACTGGAGGGGTGGTGTAGCTACATCAAGTCTTGGGTTCCATGAAGGTTTCCTTGCTTTGCTCTCTCCATCCAGGGATGTTTCACCTCAGCAGAAGAACCAGTATTTGAAAATATTTGCTCTTACCTCAGCACAGTGGGAATTACAGAAGGAATTACAGAGGATTGAAGGACTAACAGCAACAAGGAAAGGGAAAAGAACTGCTTCTCATCCTGATTAAAGCCCAAAGGGGCAGTATCCGTGGTGGGATTCCCTCCAAAGAGCAGCACAGCATCTCTCAGGCTCTTCCATTTCCACCTGTCAGATGTCCCCAGGTTTGTCTGGCAATGTGCTGCCATGAGTAAGGATGGTGGAACCAGAGGCTCATCCCAATGAACCCAAATCCTGGTTTGGGTTTTGCTGCCTCTCTGGGCACAAGCATCCCTTACAAGACACCCTAGGAAGAACCACTCAACTGCCATCAGGAAAATGCTATTTTTTCCCTCCAGACTTCCCAATTTTTCAGTTCCTCCAATTCTTCAGGACAAAGGAGAGGTCTGAGCGTTCAATGAGAGGGCAGCTGGCCCGTGTGGGTCCAGCTCTGTGCTGATGCTGCTGATCTCAGTCATGACTGAGATAAAGATTATCTGTCCTCTCAGTTTCAAAGTACTGCAAAAGCCTTTTCCTGGAAAGAGCTGACTTTTGAAGTCAACCAGTGCAATCAGTGCGTGGCCACTGCTCTGATGACAGCAGACACCAGACCTTCATCAGCCACTCAAAGGATTTGCACAAGAGCAGCAAGAGGTGAGGTGTTCTGACTGGCTCTGCTGAAGGACGCTGTGCAAGAGTCCAACCCTCCAAAATCCCCCAGGAACAGATACAGAAGGAAACCCCCAATGGTGGGAGAAGCCTCAGCTGGCACTCACACTTGTGTCAGCTGTCAAAGGAACCAAAAATCCATCAAAACCCAGTCTTCTTGGGAAAACCCTTCCCTTCCAACTTCCAGAGTGTGGGATTTGTGTGGGAACTGCAGCGTGCCTCATTCTGAAGCTTGGTTTCCAGCAGAGGGGATGTGGAAGCCCGGCAGACTCAGAAGCAAGAAAGTAAATAAAAAAGCGCAGATTCTGATCGGTTTTTACTAAAAATAATCACCTCTGAAACTCGGGTTGCCGGAGTTTTGGGCATTGACTCAGGGCTTCTGAGTGCCTGGGACAGGCAGAAACCCAGGCAATCCCTTAAGGGAAGGGGATTGTTACCGTAGGAGCTGAATAACTCCTGATTGGCACTGGAATTGCAGGATTCTCACATACCAGGAGCTACTGCTGAGAAAATTTATGGGCTCTCAGGAATCACAGATCCATTCGAGAATCTGACAATTTGTAGACAACAGTCGAAAAAAAAAATTTTTTAAAAAAAAAAAAGTTGCAAAAACCGAGTCCAAAGTCTCCAGATCAGCAAAGGATATGCACAAAATTCCCTTTCATGTTATTATTGGACTGGGCCAGACGTCCAGACACACCGAGTTACTCAAGCTCGCTGTCAGCTCCGCCATAAATTTATATGGAATTTCAGGGCTACCTCAGAGGGGCAATATTGGCTTAAGGTGTTTCCATTTCAGAGCCTTGTCCCACAGCAGACTGGTATAATTTTTTTTTTTTTTT